>JAMKPZ010002715.1:0-35482 GCA_024699675.1 Amphibolis antarctica
TGTGGCATGAGAGAGAGTGTTTTTAAATTTCACGTGCATGAGAGAGAGTGTTTTTAAAATTTTCAATTTCAACCGTCGATCTCACGATCGACGGACGCCTACAGAAGTCACTTCTGTAGGCGCCTACAGAACTCGTGCCCCCATTTTATAATATCATTTAATAAATAATTTTTATTTTTTTAATTATCTTTAAAATTAAATAATATTATTATATTTTTACCTTAAATCATTTTTTTTTCAAAAATCGTAAAATTCAATCCACCCACTCAGACAAACGAAAAATATCGAATATCGACGATACGTGCACGTCAGAGAATTTGACAAACGGAAAAGGAAAAAGAATTAAAAATAAAAAAATATTTATACATGATATAAAAATTTTAAAAAATTAATTTTAAAAAATTATAAATATTTTATATTTTAACATTTTAAACGTAATTTTACATTTTCTACATTATCAAGTTCAATAGTGATCAGAAGAGATTGAATAAAATGTACGAGGTTAATAAAATATATTATAATAAAATTTTCATAATTATAAGAATTTTTTCAACCCAATAAACAAGAAATGATGAAAAAAAATTATACTTACAGTAATAAAAAAATTTAAACTTTTTTCATATTTCGTTGAGACACATAGATCACTAAAAATCTAAAAAAATTAAAAAAAATTTCTCTTTTCAAAATTTCTAAAATACACGAACCTCCCTTGAGAAGGATTGATGTGTTCACTGCCAAAGGAAAAATAAATTGACAAAAAAGATTCCATGAAGTATTTGTGTAAATTAATGAATAACAAAACTTTTTATTCCTATTTAACTCAAATAAAGATGAATGTGCCTGCTCACCCTCTTTAAAAATGATAGTAAACTCTCAAAACCTCTTAATCTAACTCTCAAAACCTCTTAATCTCACTCTCAATGAGATATAATTAAAAAAATTGTGTTTTTAAAAAATATAAAAAAATTAATTTATTATTTTTATTATTTTTCGTAATTTTTAAATAAATGAATCTTCCTAAAAGTAAAAACAATCGACGATAGCGAAAATAAAAGGTACAGAAAAAGGAACTTCAGAAAACACACTCTCTCGACGTCACCCGACTTCCGACATGGAAGTCGCTCGCACTCCGGATACCTCCGAGCCTCCGCCGGAGGAAGCTTGCGAAGATGCGCCGGTAGGAGAGCAAGAGAAGGATTTACGGCCTACGGAAGTCAATTCTTCCCCAGAGGCATCGGAGAGATCTCGGTTCGGGGGATGGAACGCAGTGGCAGAGGCCATCTCGTCGACTCTGGGGACGGTGATTAGGGACTTCGATTCCAGAGCTGTCGGTGCGGAAAGGAGCCAGGATGAGCTGTCCATGGCGCTCGATCGTCTAACTGCAGGTATGAGAAATAGCGAAAGCAATCATTTTGCTGCTGCTTGTTGAAGTGAAGTTTTTTTTTTAATAATTGGAGTCAAGTTGCCATCTTTCTTTGAGCGTGGATGCTTCTCCTATCTTTGATGGGGTTTTCCAGTTGTGCTTTTGCTTTTACCATGAGGTGAATTTCCGTGTTTTGAAGCTGTGAGTTGTGGTTTTTAAAGTTTTTTCTTTGAATGTGATTAATGATTATTCTGGATTTGTTTGAATCTACACTTCTTTCATCCTATAATACTTAATGGAGTAAGAAAAGACCACAAGTGCAGATGCTGGTGGTTTAGATTTTGAATTTATTCGTGACTAATGTGGGTGGTGAAGTATCTAATGAAGTATCGGGGAAGTGCAGGAGGTGT
The DNA here is from genome assembly GCA_024699675.1 of Amphibolis antarctica. NCBI lineage: Eukaryota > Viridiplantae > Streptophyta > Magnoliopsida > Alismatales > Cymodoceaceae > Amphibolis > Amphibolis antarctica. Next base: position 1,774 of record JAMKPZ010002715.1, read on the forward strand.
TTGAAAAATGTGGTGATATTTATCATCTATTGTAAAATATGCGTTTTTTATCATCATGCCACAATCAAAATAATTCAATCTCTGAAGGTGTTGCAAATCTCCTTTCCTAGTTGTGGAAAGCATATGTCATATTTGTATTTAAGATTTCATTACATAGCGTTATTCATTTTTTGTCATTGCAGGAGAAGTTGCCGAATGTAACATAAAATTGCATAGGGTGACAATCCACAAGTCGTGATCATGATATAAAAGGCAAACCCACCTTTTGTGATGGATGTAAATTTGAATATTTGTTTTCTGTAACATGATCAAGATTCTTGTAAAGCAAGGGAACTGTTTCAGTTGATTCCCTTGGGAAAAAAATGCTACTGCCATTTATTTATTAGTGACTATCTATAGCCCAAATTAACCTTGTTGAAAAATTTAAGTTTTTTATTGATCAAATATATAAAGTTGCAAGGACATAACATTACCAAAAAAAATAAAAAAAGAACCATATGATCACAGAAAATGGTTTATAATGACTTTGACATTTATATTATATAATACAACATTTGGAAATTCTTATTAAGTTTCAGCTTATTTTAAAAAGTTGCTTGTTGAATAACTGATTCACGTGTTCAACTCCATGTAGTGAAATTATGTTTAGATTGTTATTGTTGTTGTAGTAACTTATTAAATTAGCGATTTGAAAACAACTTAATAAGTGATAAAATTAACTGCTAAGTATTTATTTGCTTTTATCATTAGTTGGAGAAGTGAACATGGTTGGAATCACTTTTTCGGATAAGTGCTCAACTTAAATAAGGTAATGAAAAAAAACATTTTCAAATGATGTCTACGTGTTGCTTATTGGTATGTGGCAGTCCTTACTAATTAAAAATAGAAGAAATTAGTTTTACCATGGTGTTGATTGGGAAGCTAGAATGCTGGATATTCATTATAATATAAGTAGGCTGCTTGCCAGGGTCTATGCACACCTTTGTGTTAAGAAAATTTTTTTCTCATGAGGTTTTGATGATATAAAACTTAATGATATATCAAGATTGAAAATATATATGAATCACATGAAAATGAAGAAAGTGTAAAGAAAAGCCAGATGAACATATAAGACAAACAAGAAACTCGTGAAGAACAAGGTGCAAAATGAAGAGGAGCTTGAAGAGGGATATGAAGATCCCAAAAATACAATAAGGAAGACTTGAAGATTTATCTTAGTCCTTTAGATTGAATGTATTATCCTATGTGCTCTTGCCTTGTAGGTAAACCCAAAGCTGGGAACACCTAGATATACCTAGAACTCTTTACAACACTTAGAGAAGCTTTAAATTGCATTATATCGGATCATCATTAGCTAGAATAGGATACACATTTCTCTAGGATATTAAAACTATAGGAATCCTGAATGTCCCAAAATGGACTACTGAAATAAACTTTGGGCACCTGTTTTTCTAGGATAGTAAATTTTGAACTTTGGGATCGGACGGCCGTTTCATGTTAGAGAAAATAGCAAAATAGGACAAGCCTTGAATAAGTCATCAAGCTGGAATTTGGGCACCCATTTTCATTAAACAATGATTTTCGGACTTGTAATTTGAGCACCCATTTTACCTCTACGTCTAAGTCAGAAATTAGCTGTTAGAAAAACAGACTTCAAAATAGGCATCCAAATTGTCACATCACAGACACAAAACCAACCATTGCAATATGTCTTTTTGAGTTTAATCCTTATATATATAGGTTATATGTCCACTTAGAACCCAAGACGAACCTAGGTTTCACTTCAATCATGTCTAAGTCAATCTTTAGTGTTCATCAAACTTAAACAGGCATTTAAACTTCACTCCCATCACATTTGCATCAAGAGCATCAATGAGAGTAAGGGTACTTTTGTTGTGGTCATACTGATCTTAACACATTGGTGTATGGAAACAATGCGTACATATATGGTTTGTTGACAGTTTTTAAGTTCAACTACTTTTCTCAGAAAGAAGTTCAATTGATTTGTGTTTTCCCCTTCATATACTTGTTTGTGCTTCATATATATGCTTCTTAGTTTTGTATTCTTGTAGAGCTGGATAAATTATTAGAAGATGCACCATTTCCCTTTATAATGCAACATGCGGCCAAAATTTCATCAGTTCGCAAGCGGGTTTCAGCATTGAACTCAGTTTTGATATCAATTCAACGGCGCATTGATAACATGGATCATTTTATTTCTACAAGATTATCTCAGGGCAAGTTTTATTCTTCTGTATCGTACACTTCATTGAGTAAAGATAAATGCCTTTTTTACAGCAAATTTAAGTTTCTATTCCTAAAATGCTATATTTAATAGATAATTGTTTGTTTTATTCTAGTTTCTTAAGCAAGGTTTTTGGAACTGAACCAGAAGTTCACTAATTTTGGTTTAAGTGGTTCAATCATTAATGGCATCACCTTGATATCATCACTTAGTGAACCAGTCAATAAACCATCCTGGACATTTTTTAAAAGCTCACAACTGGTTATCTTGATAAATTTTGAAGTTATATGTATATACATATTCATTTTATTACAACAAGTAATAAATATTATAATTTTTATAAGTAATTAAGTATAATAAACATTACTTCACAAATTGTCATACGAGATTTGAAATTTCAAGTTAAGATTTGTCTCTTTTTTACTCTTTGATCTTTTGGTGTACGTATATGATTGAACCATTGGTTAAACCAAGTGGCTTAACTAGTTGATTCAACCAGTTTAATCTGATTTAACCCGGTTCATTGCACTTTAACAGTCAAAATGGCTTTTAGAAAAGAAAAACCAGTTTTGTGTTTGGTTCCTATTCAATCTAGTTCAACAAGCTGTTATGGTTTAGTTTTAAAAATAGTGACGTTAACTAATCCACATAGCATGACTTTTGGAAAAATAGGTTTTAAAATGTAAGGTAAACTTAAAATTATGACATAGAGAAAGTTGTAATAGAGGAATGGATATAATCATTTAATAACACATCTTTTCATACTAGTGATCATGTGGAGTACCACAAAGTGAACCAGAAAGATTATTGCATGCATTTGTTTAAAAATGCTATTTTTTAATTTTCATTTTCTCTATATTCTTCTTAAACAAGGTGTTGACTTGTCTCTTTGTCCGTGCTAGTGGTATATTCTGTAAGATTTACTGGTTGTTTATTGCTGCTTTGTTTTACCATAACAGTTATTTAGTTGAATCAATGCTTGTTTACAGGTACAGAGCCAAATACCTCAAGACCTTCTTGATTGATCAATATTGCAGCTGTGGTTGCCATTGTCTTCTTGAAGAAATATGAGTTTGCTTTCTAGGAAAATGGTATGCCAAAATGCAGACCCACCTTTCACAATGGATGCAAATTTGAGTATTTCTTTTCTCCAACGTCATCAATATTCAATGTAAACTCGGCACTGTCTTATTTGATTTCTTCTTCAAAGAAAATAAGCTACTGCCATTTCTTCATCAGTGGCAATCTATAGATCAAATTCACCAGGTTGAAAATTGAAGATTTTTTAAGTATATGAAATTGTGACCGGTCCAGAATTCAGGTTTTTCTCTCGTCTTTTGAATTTGTAAGGGTTTTTTCATTGTAGAAGCACAACAACAATGAACATTTTAGCATCTTGATGTCAAATACATTTATCGCTGTTGCATTATTTTTCTATTTTGCTAGGTTTTCAAATTATTTTGCATGCTTTAAAGCTTTATCCAGTAGATAATCCCTACCAGAGTCCATGATTCATATACGTTTTTATGTTTTCTTGCAGTTCAATATAGTTCAACATGATGCATCTCATATTCTGTAAAAATTGTAATTCTGAATGTGTGCTAATTGTAGCATATGTGATGGGTTCTGGTAAAGCTGAATGAGAAACGCCTTTCAAGATTTGCAGAACATATGTAGCTTGCGGACTCTTGAAACCACAGAATGATTAAGCAAGAGATTAGCAAACCTAGCATATGCGGTTATCACCAATGTGTAATCTTTCAGAATATCCATTTTTACGCAGTCTTGCCCTTTGTAATAAACTAGGGGTGGCAATCAAGTTTAATGTACCTTGAGTTAACAATGTTCTGTTAGGTCTTTACTTGTTTATAATGGAATTAAACTCAAGCAGAGTGTTTATCAAGTAAATATATATTTTAGAATCCTATTAAAGGGAGGTTTGTGTGGTACATAAGTGATGGAAAGTAACTGCTAATTTTCCTAATGTTTATGTACTAAAAAAAGTTTAAAAAGTGATTCCTTCACTTTCCCTATAAAAATTGGAAACCTTTCCCTAAATGTTGTCCATAGGGAAGTTAACCTCTTAAAAACATTGTGAATTCCATTTCTGTCTGCAATAGCATATATAAAGTGAAGGGAGTTGCCCACATGTTGAGCCCACAAAAAATTTAGGTGGTAAGCCCTACAACCTGTTTAACTATTTTTTTACATCATGTTCATAAATATAAATTTTTATTTTTTTAGATTTTCGACGTATAGATAATATCGATTATTTAATAAAAAATTTAAAAAAATAAAATCAAAAATATAAAAACCCTAACTCCCACCTCACTTACCTAACCCCATTTCTAAACAAGAACTGATGAACTGAGCATGCATTGAAAAAGAATCACACAGCCGCTTGCATTGATGAAATGAAATCATGGAAGGAGAAAGATTTGGAAGAAACATTCATCTGCGGATATCAAACTCAGCATCTCATTTCCAAATCAGTTTGGATCATCAAACGTTCCCAGCTTGAAGATGAACAGGTCTAGAAAATCACACAACATATTCATAGCGCCAGATCTACACAGAAGGGCACCTTAAAAGCTAGGCGACATTGAAGGAGTTGGCGGAGCTCTCCACGAACTTCCTGGCTCCCTTGAACCATCTCTTGTCCCCTGCCTGTGCCTTGCAGATGTAGAGCTTGCTGCCCTTCACCGCCGCAATTATGATCTGGTGCCTGCCACCCTCCGTACCGTCGGCCGTCCTCGTGAGCACCGTGATGTTGTAGTACTGCGTTCCGCCGAGGACCGGCATGGAGATCTCCAGAACGTTCGCCGACGCCACCGCGAACCGATCGAAACCTCCCTGTCTCACCCACCAATTCGTGTGAAACCACATGTTCAGAAATCGAATCGATTCAAAAAAAAACCCTTAATCTTAAGATTCACCTCCGCCTCGGTCTTGCCGGAGTACGACTGCTTGCCCAGCAAGTAATCGAACTGCAAAAATTGCAGGAATTTGAGTGAGTGAGCGAGCTGGATTAGTCTGATAATTAAGTACTTAAAGGATTTCATCGTAAGTACAAAAAAGTGTTAAATTAGTCCCATATCAAGTACGATGCGGTGAACTTTAAGTTTTATATTGTGAAAAACCTCTATTCCAATCGTCTAATAAACTTTTAAGGGAGGATTTAGTAACATGGTATTCCGTTGTAAATATTGTGAAGAATTAAAATTTAAATTTTGTTATCGAATAAAGTTAAATTTTATAAAAAATTACGAGATATAAATTTATATATAAAAATTTATACAGTAATTATAATGTATGAAAATTTATATAAATTTAAAGTTAAAGTCTAAAGTGTAGATTTTATTTTATTAAAATTAATTAATCGGTGAAAAAAACTCACAAGTGATATAATAATTTTAATTACACTCATCATTTTTTACATGAAACTATTTTTCTCAACATAGTTCATACACTCATAAATCTCTTATTGGAGTATCCTATATAATGTATTACATGTGATGTGTATAAACTAACTTTGATACAATATGAAAATATACTTCTAAAAATTCTTAAACAATTAAAAGGTAAGTCTTGCATAATATAAAGTTAAGATTTACTACAACACAGATATAAAATTATTTTAATAATTCTCTATATTCGTGACAAACTCGATCTCAAACCAAATGTCTTTTTTATATCATTTAGATAAGATGTTCAAATCGAAACAACCAATAAAACACATATGAACCTACTCTAATATTATATAGATTTTATATCATTAAAATTAATTGACTAATAAAAAAAATTCATAATAACTGATATAAAAATTTTAATTTCACTAACCATTTTTAACGTATAGAACTATTTTTTCCAATACTAAATTTTATTTCAAAAGTATTCTTAATTTCACGATAACATACGTATTCTTCTATTATCGAAATTATTATTTTTCCTCTAAAATCATTCTCTTAACAATTATTTTTTCACTTTTAAAAGTTAAAAGTAAAAAAAAAAGAACTCCGGAAATCTGGCAACGACCCCTAAGTCCTAAGAGTGTATTTCAAGCCTCGCACCACGGATCAAAGCATAAGACGCGATTGATACGTTTGTCCATGGGTGTGATTGTGTTTGCCGTTTTATTAATTCGAAGAAACAATATAAATTAATATCCCATGCCGGCTTACTTGTCCGATGAACTCCGCCGGCGTGCCGTAGTCGGCGATGGACTTCTTGTTGCAGTCGACGACGCTGACGGAGATGTTGCTGAGGGAGTCGAAGTTGTCCTCGTACCTCATCACCTGCCCTGGGAACTCCACCTCTTTGCTCGTGCTCCACTTCGCCGGAACCAGCACCTTGAAGCCGTCCCCCGCGTACTCCATGAAGTCCGTGTTCGTCTTCGCCTTACCGAATACGTTCGCTACATACATCCAAACCGAAAAGACTCGCAATTAGTCTTTGATTAATGGGTATACCGTATAAGACAAGCAGCTAGCGTCGGCGCATAATTACCAGCTTCGCCGTAGGCAGCGTCGGCCGGGGAGACCTTGGCGCCGACGGCAGCACCGCCGACAAGAACGGTGAGAGCGAGACGACGGGAGATGGCGGCATCCTCGACGACGTAGGTGGCTTCCTCCTGCTGCTGTTGCTTGTGGGCCCTGCAGGAAAGCGTGGCCGGCGGCCTGACGACGACCGGAGAGAGGCGGTGGGAGGTGTTGGTGGAGGTGGACGGGACATAGGAATGGAGGAAGCATGCGGTCGACGATGCCATCTCTCGCCTGATCTCGATCTCTTCCCACTGGAGTGGAGTGGTGGTTGATGTGATCGATTGGTGGATGTGGCGGGCGCCGGGCGGCGTTTTCTTATCCTGTGGTGGTGGTGGCGGCGGTGGCGGTGGAGGTCGGAACGGGGTATGTGGTGGTGGATGGACGATTGGGCAGAGAAATGGGTTTGGATAGGGTTTCGTGGCCTCTGATTGGTCCACCTGGCATGCAGATCATATCCTCGCCGACTTGATTTTCCGCGAAGATTTGATGTCGATGTGGGATTAATTTTCTCTTTTCTCGCGAATATGTTTTTTTGGGTTAAAATTAAACTACTATTGTTTCGTTTGAGTAAAAGATTTTTATTTCTTACTTTTAAATTTTTAATTTATCATTATTATTTATATAAATTTTTATTTTATAATTTATTATTTACCTTATTATTATTCCATTGATTCATTGTGTACAATTACTAAATATAACTAAAAAAATGTAGCATCAAACGTACTTTAAGATTGTCTCTGTTATCACGGTAGAATGTCGTTTTTTTTTAAATACGGTATAATTTTTGAAATAGCATAATTATTATTATTATTTTTTTATTTATCTTATTTTATTATAATTATTATATGTAATCAATAGTAAAAATCTTACCTCATATCATTAACAAACATAACATAAGACTTGATTTAATAATAAAGTACTTTAACTTTAATAATCGTAGAGAATTAAAATTAAAAGTAATTTTATAAATGATGTTAAAATTACATGTGAATTTATATATAAAAATTTATGTAATAATAATGACATAAAAATTTATAAAGTTAAAACTTTTTATTCCCAAAAGGAGTCTAAAAGTCTATTTATGTATATTGAAAATCTAAAAAACGAAAATTTAAAAATGGGAAAAAAAATTTACGACTATTCAAGAACGTTGTGAAAATTTTAAAAAATTATAAATATTTTATATTTTAATAATTTAAATATAATTTTACATTTTTCGTGTAAATATGAATTTAGTAATAATTGATGAAGATTGGGCAAAATACATAAGGTTAGGAGAATATGTCATTATTAAATTCCCACAAATTGCATGAATTTTCTTAACCCAAAGATGAGAAATGACGGAAACAATTATACTTATAATGATAAGAAAATTTAAAATTTTTTCTTATTTTCTGAAATGTACAAATATCTGAAAATCTAAATTTATTTTTAAAATTTTTCTCTTCCAATATTTCTAATAAGCACGTACCTCCCTTAAAGGTCTATTTGTATTACTTGGAAAAAAAATTAAAATTTTTCCATCATTACAAATATAATTTTTTTTGTCATTTCTTACCTTTCAAGTAAAGAAAATTCCTATCATTAATAAAAATTTCATTACAATATAATTTTTTTGACATCGTGCATCTTATTGAACTTTTCTCGATCATTGTTAAATATGTAATTAAAAAAAATATATGAAATTATATTTAAAATATTAAAATATAAAATATTTATAATTTTTTAAAATTTTACGACATACATAAATAATTTTAATTTTTTTAAAATTTTTTGTTTTTAAAATTTTTTATATGTACAAAGAGACCCTCGTTACCAGATCGGACTCTTTATCAACTGCAAACCTTTTATACCCTTTTCCTACCCTTCACCAGCGGTGACCGCTAACCACTGACTCCTTGTAAATCTTCGAAACGTGAAGGGTATGAAGGTAAACATGGACAACGGCACGCCCAATTCGAACCCCGCGCATTTCTCACCCGCAGGTCTGCACCAGAACTGACACACCTCGCTTCGAGCTCCGCACCATTCTACGCCGGCTGCCACTCCCTCCCCTTTTCCAACTCCAGTTCAAGCCCTAGCTCCCCCACACCCTCGACTCCGTCTCGTCCCACCCCATCCGGACTGCAACGGGCGGACACGGACACACACACGCGATACTGCGTGACTCCGCTCGAGCTTCGTGGTTCGTTTTGGCTTTCGGTTTGTACTCGACTATCTTTCGTCATGTTTTGTCGACTTGATTCGATGCGTGATGTGATTGATGATTTTGTTTTATTGTATTTTTTTTTTTTTTTTTTGTAATCAGTTCCGTATTTTCTGAACTACTGTATGTAGATGCTGTTGTTTCGCCTCTGTTCTCCTGCATCATTCTTACATAGGTCTTATACGGGACATTCCTTTTCAGAACAATGTAACAATGATCTATGTTTTGGTTTCGAGTCTAATAGATTTTAGAGCGATATATTTATGTTTATTCCAAATCTGGAATTGTTAGTGTTTGTGAACTCAAGGATCGAAAACTTTGCCAAGGTTTGTAATTCGTTGCCAAATCCTTTGTGTTAGATGGTATTAGATCCTAGCCTGATTAGATTTTGATTGAAGGAGTTGGCTTAGCCATAGATAATTGTCAGGATGTACTTCTGGCCCACTTCTGAAGTGAAATTTGAATCTTTCTGCTCTTTAAAGGAATCTTCGTTAAGTCTGTGATATTTTTCATGATTTTTTGAATAGTCCGCTACAATCAGGCTATTCTTATGAATCTGACCATCTTAACATTTAACCTTCTAGTATTCATTTACTTGTTATACATACTTGTTAGGATGCACTTCTGATTCCCATTGAAGTGAAATTTGATTCTGTCTTGTCTTAAAGGAAGTCCATACAAAGTATTTCAAATTTTTCATGATATTATGATGGCACCATCAGGGTAAGGCTGTTCTTACCAGTCAGATCGTTCTAGCAGAGTTTCAGGTATCCTGCTAGTATTCATTTGTTATACATACTTCTCAGGAACTACTTCAACCCACTTCAAAGTGAAATTTGAATCTTCTGGTTATAAAAGAGTCCATATAAAGTATGCTAAATTTTCATGATGTTATGCTTAATATTGTCACAATCGGGCTTCTCATTCTAACATAACTTCCAATAACTTGCTGTCTATGATTCAAAAGTTTATGTAGAAGGTTCATCTAAAGGCTGATGCACATGATTTTAATTTGTGTTTCATTTTGTTAGTTTTCTTCATAGATTGATTTCTTGGCATGGACGCAGTAATATGTTTATTGTTGAAAAATTCTTAATATAGAAGAAAATGACTAGATGATACTCCAACAATCAAATATTACCCATATTTATTGCTGTTTATACAAGTTGACCATTGAACCATAAACAACCATATATGATGGATGCCTTGATTACTCTAAGTTTCTAACCATGTAACTAATATAGGTTACAGCTTGTTAACAAACTAATGTCACTTCAAACAACTATTTACTAAATTGATATCCTTTTACTTCCTCTCTCAAACTTGTGCAGGAGAGCAGAACAAGTTTGAAGATTGTGATGAAACACCTATGATGGGAGAGACACAGGATGTGTTTGGAAATGCTTATTCAATAAGCATTTATTCAAAAGTATAGCTTATTACATAAGCATTCCGTGAACAACTTATTTAATAAGTTATGAAAGAATTGTTAAGTGCTTGTTAAATAAGCATGTATTTTAAAAACATAACTTATTAAATGAGCATTTTGAGAATAGCTTATCAAAATAGCAATAAAATGGATTGTTAAGTGTTTATTGGCCTTTTACTATAAGTGCCTATTTCGATTGTGTTTGAAGCCACTTATTGAATCATAGTTTAGTTTAAAATAAGTTGGTTTGAAAAATTGTTTCCAAATTCTCCCTTTTTTATGATAAGCACTTACTTTGGTTGAATTTGAAAAATGCTTATTCAAATGTAGCTTATTTTAAAATAAGCTGGCCTAAAAAATGTTACCAAACATGCCCACTGTCAAGAAATTTAGTAATTGTTGATTTGTGAGACTTTTGTATGTAACTCTCTTGCCACCACTTTTTATCAAACAAAGTGGTAGTTGATGCCATTGTGTTTTCTTTTAGAGTCCAACACTAGATCGACAGAAAGATGCCATTGTGTTGAGATTTGTGTTCGATTTCTCTACCACTTTTCCCTAACATTCTTGGATTTTCCACACTTCTCCAACTATCTACAAGGCTCCAGCCGCACTTTTAATTTCTGAGACATTATTATCACATTTCAAAGAATTTATTGTACTTTGACATATTAGTTTAAAAATATTTTATATTTTTAATATCATAACTGTTAAATGTTAAATTAAATTATTTTTGTATGTGTATTTTTGTTATTTTATCTTTACTTAAAATTTCATACCAAGCATGCAGTTATTTGGACTTTTTGTGGATTTCTTTATTTTTTACAGATGTCCTTTGAAATTTTCATCGATGTATGACATATACGACATTAGTTGCAATTAATAATTTCTGTAAATTTGAATTAAAATGCAATAACTATAGTTTCTGAGCAATCATATATTCGAAAAGTTCAATATATAATTTTTGTACAGAAAAAATCAAAAACCAGAAAGGAAAATACAAAACTAAAAAATAAAATAAAAGGAAAGGTTTTTATATAGATACTGGAAGAAGCTATTGGAATCCAACTAGAAATCTGCTGGAAACATTGACAGAGTTCACCAGAGAGCCACAACACTGCCACAAATTTCATTGTAGCCGTTGGAATAATTGCCACAACCTGCAGATGCACTGTCAGGAGCCTTGCTGGACTTTTCAGAGTTGCTGTTTCTCACCAGTGTCCATGTTGGAGCAGATACTATCACTTGAAAGCTTGCCAAAAAATGTGACAGCCATCACTTAGTTCAGGGGGGAAGGAATGGAGTAAATGAAGAATAAGATTTAAGGATTTTTAGATGTATTTTAGCTTTAATATTTAAGTATATATGGATCTTATACAGATTCATATGATCATATACGGATAAATCAAATAATACTAAAAAAGTAGAATAAAGATAATGAATGCTTGGCTTGCTGTGGTGCCTTGCCACCTTAGGTGGTCTGGTGCCAATGCAAACGAGTGCCTAGGCTCCTATTTCTACCTTGTTGCCTAAGCAGGTGTCATAAAAAGCATGGTGGTACTCATTACTTTCACTAAGTTTGCAATCCTAGTGAATGCAAAAACCACTATCATCATCAAAACTTTGTAATTTTATTAGGGTTAAATGCTTGCATGTCAGAAAATATTGAATTACTTGCATGGCATTGGAAAATCATTTTCCACTATGCATAAAAAGTGCCATGTAAGTAATTAAGTACTTTTGCTAACTGAATACTCCGTATTTGTTATATGGTAGTATATGCAAAGGTATGGGATTTTTTAAAGTCAATCTCACAAATGAATCACACTTCTTCTCAAGGAAATTTAACTACTAAAAGGCCTTGTTTTGCTTGGTAATAGAGCTACCTTTGTAATTTAGTTGATCACAAAGAATTCTTAAATTTTCCCTGGTATTTATTCAAAGTAGAACAAAAAGAATATTCTAAAGGTTGTATTTGATGGAGAATAAAGATTTCTCATTCATTAGTGGGATTAGAAAATGCACCTTTAAGCACTTCCCATGCATCAAATGTAGTTTCTATCAGACAACTATATTGAGCAGTGCTTCTTTGAGTGTTTTGGTAATCCAACCCTTTAGTAGTTGAGATCACATATTTTAGAAGAAATTGTGGATTTTATTCAAGTTGCAGATTCCCTTCTTTATCATTAGTAGCAATGATTCATTCTGATGCATTTGTTCTGTAGTCAATAAATGCCATCAAACCTTGTGAGTTGATGAGCCCTAATACTTGGTTCTTCCAAACGAAAATAGTTTTGCTTGCTCAACAACTAAAAACCTTCATGTAATTTGTTTACAACACTCTTTCTAGTATTGTATTCCATCTTGGGGCTGTTTTTCATCTCTCAGATTTAGTAGTTTGTGCCTAGTTTAAGAGAGAGAATTGGGGACATTGATATCTACTAAGTAGGGATATTCTTCCCATCTCTTCTCTACTCTTATGTGTAGAAGCAACCATTGTCACATGCTCTAATGCATTGTTTTCTTTTGTCTCTTGATCATAAATGCTCTAATATCTTATAGAAATCCAAGCCACTTCTATAATGATGATAATCTGTTCATTGTTCAATATAGGTGAAGAGGACTGTATGGTGCTCCAACGTTCAAATTTTGCTCGTATTTATAGTTGTCTATACAAGACTATTGAAACAAAAAATTCCTGATAACAGTAGGTTTTTAATTATTCTATAGACGTAACTAATTCATGTTTCAACTCACTAACAAACTAAAAAAAAAGAAAAAAAAGCTCACTAACAAACTAATGCCATGTCACACAACCATCTACCAGACTAATATCCTTTTACATTTTGTTCATTGAATTTGTTTACATATCTGAGGATTTTTTTCATGGTTATGCTGTTGAAGGTGCAGTTACATACTGTTTTACATTGTTAATTTTTTTCCTCTCAGCTGGAAATATGCCTGAGGACAAACCTGAAAAAAATCTGGATGATATTAGAACTGCGGTTCTTAATAATTTTTCTCCTCTCATTGAGACATGTCTAAGATTTCAAGATGAAGAGAGATCAAACTCTGTGCAGATGAATAAATTATTTGGACGGCCGAAATCTATTCATAAGATCTTTGGTGGTGGAAAGTGTGAGTTCTATTTTTTTGAAAAGGTTATTTCAGAAATTATCATAAAGCATTCTCTGATCACGCTTTCCAAATTCCTCTAAGCTGCTGATGTGCTGTTATGGAGGAACAAGAAGATATCTTCTAGTATTTTGGTTGGTGCAACAGCAATTTGGGTGCTCTTTGAATGGCTCAATTACAACTTTCTGACAATTGTATGCTTTGCACTGGCTATTGGCATGGTTATTCAATTTGCTTGGTCAACTGTTCTTGGCATGCTGAATAGGTATACTCTAAATCGAACTATTCATTTCTGTGTTTGTGAGTGACCTAAATCTTCTTTTATTGCCATTCTATGCAGGACCTCATCAAGTGTGCCTCACCTTATCTTGCCTGAAGAGTACTTTGTTAATTTTGGTGCCTCCATTGGTGCTGAAGTTAACCGATTCCTGTGTTTTCTTCAAAATGTTGCATCTGGAAGAGACTTGAAGCAATTTGTCATGGTAATAATCTTTGTTCAATTATTATACTCCAAAGTGGAACCTTATGATTTGGCCTTCTTGGGTTCCATGTTGTATATGGTCCTGAGTTTAAATGCTATTGTGGCACCTGCAGTTGGAATTAATTCTTCAGGTCTTTTGAACTTTAGGAGTGCATTCATGTAATAAGATCAATGTTTTTAATAGTGGAAGAATTATGACGTGAAATCTACTGCAAGCCTTTTGAAATTCAGCTAAAGGAGTGAAGCCATTATGATTTATGTTTGTTTGGTAGTGGAACAATTATGACGATTTCCTTGATTCATAAACTGTTTTAAAACTCAAAATACTTACTGTTTCATCCTTTATGCAATGTTATATAACCACAATTCGTGACCGTTACCTTACTTATTCCATTACAGGTTGTCAATTTTAGGTAGCAGCATTTACAGAATTGTAACTCATTTTTCACTTGAAATCAATGAAATGTGGGAGATTACAACAAATTCTATACTTATGTGGACTCGTAATGAAACAATTTCACACATTTTTAATGCTGTAGCTTGTTTTAGTTAGATAAGATGCATAAATATCCTGCTCTACGATTTTCAAGCAATATTATTCCTTCTAAAGGTAATGGCTTTAATAAAAGTCTGGAATCTACATGCTAGCAAATTACTTTAGGGGATGAAATTATTAGGCTACCGCATATGTTTCAAATCTGAAAATACAATACTAACACTAATCCATACTCCTATAATAAAGTAAAGGTTATTCTTGCTTTTTTGAAATTCTAATAGCATCCTTGCAATATTTGCGAAAGTCACTATTCATTAAGAATTTATGTATGGTTATTAAGAGAGTTGGCTTTGGCTCAATTGTAATCAATAAATACATAAAAAAGGAAATAAATAACTCAATTTGAACTCATACATGGAGAATCTTGTCGTGCAAAGTAAAATTAACAAAGCATGTGAAGAGGAAACTTTGTAATAAATCAGAAGTATCGAAACTAGACCTTAAAGACTATAAAAAATAAACTATTCTTTAATAAGAAAAAGATAAATAAAAAATAAATATTCAATCAGTATTAAAAGTAAGAGTCGGATTTTGCCTTTGTATGTCTAATAATGTCCTTACAATATTGATGATATTTATTATGCTGTCCTAAATTTATATATATATATATATATGGTGATTAAGTGATGTGTACTTTATCAAGGAAATATATCAAAAAAGAAAAATATTAACCTAAATATGTAAAACATATTTACATGCAAAGTAAAATTTAATAAGACAAATAAGAATAAGAAAATTTTGTTAATTAAGACAAACAAGAATGAGAAAAGTTTGTAATAAAATTCGAAGTATTAGAAGCCTCACAATGAAAACTATAAGTAGAATCAATTATTATTGAATAAGAAAAAGGAGAGTAATCACACATGAGGCAAATACATTCAAACAAGAAATATTAAATTAAAATTTAAAAAAATCATAAAATAGAACTTAATAAGGTAGTGCTAGTGTTGGTGAATAATCTATGTTCAAATCTCACTGGTTAAAAAATTCTATGTTCGCATCTGTGAATCTTTCTTCCATTCTATTTTCTTTTTGCCGAATACTGAATTGTGTGTGTTGTAATTGCTAGGTCTTGGGTGGATTATGGACTTCTGCAGTGATAGGAAGCTGGTGCAATTTACTTACTGTGCTATACATAGGTGTGAAGCTCACGTGCCTCTTATAATGTTTTAGTTTCAATACACCAGGGTTGCATTTTTCCCTGTTTCCCATTTAATTTACAATTGTGGTACCACACGTATAAATCCATGCACTTCTCATTCTTTTATCAAAACATTGATGTGCGCTGGATTGTCAAAAAAGATACATTATGAAGATGATTACTTTCGATATTGAATATAAAACTAATTCTTATGTGGAAAAGGATTTCTGATGAGTCCTCTTTACAATGACTTTTGGCTTTGGGTATCATTCATTTGGAATTTTTATCTTACTCCAGGATCAATTTTTATTTTACTTTTTTGGTTTTTGTTTTTGACCTATATCATTGATGGGACTTTTTTCCTTGTATTATCTGTGTTCTATGGTTTTCTTCAACAAAATCCCCTTATTACCACACAAATTTATCAGTTCAGTTTCCATTTTGTTCTACTTATTGGTATCCTATGAAATGAGGATTCTCTTGAACACTTGTCACACTTGCATCATACTTGCATTGGGTATGGATTCAACATGGATATGGCTCAGATACATGTTGGATGCACCACGTGGCATGTCTGGGTTATTTTGATAAAAAAAATCAGGATTCACATTGGATTCTGCTAGGACACTTCTTGGATTCAGTTAGGATAGTTCTTGGATTCATCCAACGGTCTAGGCTACTTATTGGATTTGTCCAAGATACTTCCTAGATTCATCCAATACCTTTATTAAAAAAACTTATAACTGTAATTTGTAAATTACAAGTTTCTTGTGTTGAATGTAGAGTTCGTGTCAAATTGATTTCGTCATGTTCTTTCAACTATTTAGTATTTAATGAATTTGTACTCAAATATTTTTTGAGTGCTATGCTTGAATAATTTTAGGTAGATTTTATTTTCAGTTATGTTGTGTATGATCTGCATGACCATGGAAAATAAAAACAAATATTAAATAGAAACTAGTGTTCTACATGAGTCATGGGGCTCATGACCATAGAATTTTTTTTCCATTTTAGTATGTTATTTTTGTTTGTTTAATAATTTTCCTTTAATTTGTTGTATTTTAAAAAAAATTAGTGATCAAGAAGATTCATGTCCTCTTCAGCAATATGCCACCATATTATTTTGTTGTATGTTAGTATAGTTTACAATATCCTTCTTTTAATAATTTTCGTGTACTATTTAAGTCATGCATGTTGTATATGCCTTTTTGCCTTCTGAATGCATCATTATTTTAATTTTTTAAATATTGTTATTCAAATATATTAGTCAATCTTGTATCTTAGCCATGTGATATCCTACTTTTTAGAAATTTGTCGGATCTCTGAATCAGTATTGTATCCTGACTCAAATCATATGATGCTTCACAGTTGGTATCTAGCTTCATGTGAAAAATTGCTTTTTCGAAAGGCTAGATTCACTTCCTAAAAAAAGCTAGTGTTTGTTCATTAAAGATTATTTAGATCTAGTGTATGAAAGTAAACTGATTTTTTCAAAAAGTTGACAGATCGAACCTAGCTTTTATTTTATTCATATGCCATATTATTTTTACAAGTGAGCTTAAAAAATGTTACAGTTTGAACTAACAATGTCCAAGGACAAAGTTGGGTTCTACAGTTTTAAATGATATTAATTTATTTTCATATGCTCCATCTAAATTACTGTTGCCAAACAAAGTGTTGGTATTTAGAAAACCTGGTTTTTTGTAACAAGTAGCTTACTGTTTGGGACATTTTGTTCAGCCGTAGATTAATTGTTCTCGTTGTAGATATTCTCCGAGTGATGGTTTTATATATACGTCAATTGAAATCTTTGGAGTTGCAGGATTTATTCTGGCTCATACTTTGCCCATGTCCTATGAAAAGTATGAAGATCAAGTGGACAGCTTTGTTTACAAGGTCCTCGGACAGCTTCAGCAGCAGTACAGGAAACTTGACGAGGGTGTGCTGAGCAAAATTCCAAAGGCAAACCTCAAGCTGAAGAAAAGGGAATAGGTTACCTCACCCTCATTGATCATCGGATCTCGATTATAGAACTTGGTGTAATCTTTCAAGTGCAGCAAATGAAATCACTCTTACATTTTTAGAAAGAAATCGAAGTCCATGTCATGCCCAACGAGTTTTAGATGTTTGAATTGCGCACATATGAAAGGGGCAAGCATCAGAGAAAGCCTCAACTAGCCTTTTATTTTGATATTTGAAACTCTTAACCAGGTGATTTACTTGTTTGAAAACTCTTAACTAGGTGATTTGGTTGTTCTAAGTCTGATTTGCTACCTACACCTTGTTCTTATATATTTAAACTTTCTTGATATTATTGCAAATTACTTTGAAATTGGGGTGAATATACAAATTACATTGATATGGGGTGGAAAGTGGATGCCGGAAGAGGAGTGGAATATTAGGGCAAACACGCCTTATTCTCTATTGTCGTAGTTTTAGTGTAAAGCAGGTGACAGAAAGCAAACACACGTAAACAATAGATGGTGTGCAGGTCGCTTTGATGATAAAGTAAACCATGCACCTTAGATATGAAGTTTTTTTAAAAGCTTTTTTCTTAGATCAATGGGTACATTTAAGAAGAGTTTTATTTATTGTACATTACAAATTTTTACATGTCATTATTATTGTACAAAATTTTAATATATAAACTTTTATCATATTAAATCACCAACCAATGTCAATTTTCCTACCAGCCAACAAATAAGTAAAAATGTCTTATATTCTAATAAAATTAAACTTGAGTAATTGAAAAATTCTCAATTAGATTATAAATTAGATTAACATCAATATTGTTTTCAATATAGAGATATTCGTCCCAACAATGTACATTACAAGCACGGGCACTGAAAACCCTAGAAAAGCACACCACCAACAATGCAACACCATTGACCAAGCTCCAAACCCGTAAATTCATCACCAATTAAATCTCAGCCACAACACATTTATTAATTTCTCTCCCTTGACATCAAGCCCTATTGATTACAGCATCAACGTACAACGCCAATGTCTCAAGCATTGCAAGCTGCCAAGCTGCCCGGTGGTCGTTGAAGCGTGCTATAATATATCCTATTTTATTTCTTTTACCATTTAAGCTACGTTTGTTTGTAATTGAAGTTTAAGTTTTTTATATTATAATTAAAGTTGAAGTTGTTAATTAGAGATGAAGTTATATTTGTTTGGAGATTTTGTATGATGTAGTGTTATAATGTGTCATTAACATATCATTTGTATTATATGATGTAACATTATTTGTCAATACTACTTATCAACTCCAACAACCTACAATAATGAGAACTAAAATTTTAAAAAAAGACTTTAATAAATAGACATTATTATATATATACATATATAAGGAGTCGATTTTTTAGTGATGTAACTAGAAAACTTTTCTAGTGGTGCAGATTCGCTAGAGGAAGTTTCAATGGTACTTGGAGAAAATTTTGGTGGTACAGAGGAAGTTTAGGCGGTGCGAAGAGGAAATTTCAGTAGTGTAGAGGAAGTTTCGGTGGTTTAGAGAGGAAATTCTGGTGATACAGAGGAGATTCTGGTAATGCAGAAGAAGTTCTGATGATACTTAGAGGAAATTCTGGTAGTTCGAAGAGGAAATTCTGGTGGTGCTTGGAGGAAATTTTGGTGGTATAGAGAAAGTTCAGGCAATGCGTAAGGGAAATTTTGGTGATGTAGAGAAAGTTCTAATTATACTTGAAGGAAATTTCAATAGTGCAAAGAAAATTTTGATCATTTGATGAAGAAATTCTAATTCAAAACTCACCATTAAAGATAACACTTTAGTGGTACCACTAGAGTGTCATTTCCCATATATATATATATATATATATATATAACTCTATCTTTCCTTGTGTTCATCTCGATCCATGGATTGAACTTTAATTAATTTCTTGATCAATATTACGAGCAAATCTTGTTCCATATATTGATCAATATATGGTGGATTCGGCATTTTCTACAAGGTGGAATACTTTCTAAAATATAACTTTATTTTATTAAAATCAAAAAGTACAATGCATAGATTTAATTATTATATAAAGATAGTTAATCTATATATAGTGTACTGTACGTACTATATATATGGATTAAAATTTAAACCTAATCTGAGTTGTATATGCGTTGATTTTTAGATTTGTTTACCATTTTTAGTTAATGTCTTTAATTAGATCAAGGAGCAGTGTTTATTTAATGAAAATAAAAAAAAATTATCATGAAGTTATAGCTAGGCTATCTAATTATAATAATATCTATATGCATGGCTAATTACTAGCTTAATTAACCTACATTTATGTATTAATGGAAGATATTATTGTTAAATATGCCGTAAATTCTCAACCGAACATCTGTTTACTATTTTGGGAATGGAAGTTTTTGGTGGATAATCATTATGAAATTATGAACATCCGTCGTAGTACCTTATTTATAGTAAATTTTGTAATATAAAAGGACACAGGAGAGGAGAAAGTGTACATCCATTTTGCCTTTCTCCTTTCAAAATAGTGAAGTTTCTCTTCATCGCCGCCCGTGAACGTAACCCTTTGTGGTAAATCATGTAAATCTTTTCTCTCTGTGTGTATAATTATTTATTTCAAACTCTTCTTTCAGTCATTTTTTCCGCAACAATCATCTTATCTGACTGCGATCTTACTACGTACGTATTATACAATCAGAATACAGTACTACGTAATCAAATTGTGATCATATTCGGTAATCAAATGATTATGATCGATTAAGTAATTTATCATAATTAATATATATCTTCAGCAATTTAATTTCTTATAATTAAAAGCTGATCGATGCTTATTATTAGAATTAGAAAATTTGTAAAATGTACGTTAGCTAGAAAAATGCAATTAATTACATGATATATATATATATATGCATGCATGTGATGGTCATCCGAATCTTGACGGTTGAGGGTTGCTGGTCTAACTTGAAAATAATTAATTAAGGTATGTAGATGTGGTTCACGTACTCCAAGAAATTTCCTGTATGCTATACCAACTGCTACCTTAATTGATACTGTATACATATGTGTATTAATATTTTATATCAAAATTAATTAATTAACCCTAGGTAAGAAAGAAAGAAAATATTTCCATATCTTAAATGTTCAAATTCTATGACTAATCTTCACAGGTAGCTAGCTAGAACGCAGATCTATTCATGTGTATATGCGAGGATTGATATATAATTCAAGGAGAAGTTGAACCGCCCAGCGGCTTCTCCAGCTACCGACTGTTTGTTCAATCTCACCCATGTATACTGTGGATTTTAGTTTTATTCGTTGTTTTCGATGCAGAACTATTTTTTTCCTGAAATATTCTACAAACGTCTTGATCACTAAAACCAATTGACTTCTAAAAAAGGTCTTAATTACAAGTAATATAAGATTTTTAATTTTACTTATTATTTTCGTTGTGAGGTTAATCTTCCTGCCTATAATATATATTTGATGTATGATCATTTGGAAATTGGCAGATAAACCAATCGAGAAGAAGAGCCCAACCACCAAAACTACCAATTCAATGTTCATGTCCATACGTACGTACGGCAGAAATCTCAACAACCGATCCAGTTAGCTATGGCCAGAGCAACATAAATACCAGCAGCCAAGGCCATCGATCTCATCCGAGCCCGTCCGGCGAGTTCCTATATTTATACACACACATATATATATCGATCGACACCAACGATCCTCCTCCTCCGGCAATATCATCAAGACCATGGCGACGCCCAAAATTGCCTTCTTCCTCCTGGCCACCACCCTCCTCGCGTTAATGCTACCCGGCGGTGGAGCTGCCCGTCACCTTCTGTCGTACACGCCAGAAACACCGTCGGAGATTCCGAAGCCGAAGTTGCCAACCATGCCGGAGATTCCGAAGCCGAAGTTGCCGACTCTGCCGGAGATTCCGAAGCCGAAGTTGCCAACCATGCCGGAGATTCCGAAGCCGAAGTTCCCAACTATGCCTGAGATCCCTAAACCGAAGTTGCCGACTCTGCCGGAGATTCCGAAGCCAAAGTGGCCGACTCTACCCGAGATTCCAAAGCCTAAGTTGCCTGAGATTCCGAAGCCGAAGTGGCCGACTCTACCCGAGATTCCAAAGCCTAAGTTTCCTGAGATTCCGAAGCCGAAGTGGCCGACTCTGCCGGAGATTCCGAAGTTTCCGACTCTGCCACAGTTTCCGAAGCCAAACTTGCCGACTCTGCCGGGGATTCCGAAGCCAACGTTGCCTACTCTGCCGGAGATTCCAAAGCCGAAGTTGCCAACCATGCCGGAGATTCCGAAGCCACCGAAGTTGCCGACTGTGCCAAAGGTGGAACCATACCCTTGATGATTGAGGCAGATCGACGAATAAATAAATCGGTACATGCATAGATGCATGCATGCATGGTATAATAAATATATATATATAAGCTCGATCATCGATCGATCGATCTCTACGTACGTACGTTCGGGTGTGTGGGTTGGGTGTTGATTAATTAATTTCTTTGCATGTTCGTGTATGTATGGTTGAGTGATTTGTCATCCATTTAATTTGCAGCTGTATTATTTATGTATTGTTCGATTAATTTGCTGGTACGTATATATCATGATCAAATATATATTGCTTTTCTTTTCCTATACATTTACATGTTTTTCTGATGTATAAATCACTCCGCAGAACACACATGAAATCATAACATAAGCTTGCTATTACTGCCGCGCAGAGATCGTACGAAGTAATTAAAACACCATTGGCATATATATATATACAAAATTAATACAAAGTCACCAAACAAATAGGATACGGTGAAGATTACTGTACGTTCTCTTTGAACATGCATGGAATGACATATGTAATTAAGTGATCAAGTGCATCAGACACCTCCTAGATCCATAAATATCTCAACAACATCGTAGGATTTGTGTTTTTAGAAATAATAGGAAATGATGTAAATTAAAATTATAATGTTAGTGTTAATCATCTTAAATTTTAAAATTATTCACTTCTTAGAATTTTATTTCCTATTCTTATACAAACACTTGAATTTTCAATTTCCTATATCATTTTTATTTCTCATGGAAAATTGAATTCCCAATGTTTTGTTCAAAGTAAATATTTACTGATCTTGATCTAGAGGTTTAAAAATTTAACAAGTATTGTTCAATTTTTGCTATCGACAGAAGAATAAAGAAAATCTCTAATACTAAGAGTCTAAGAAAGTAATCAGACAGGACTTGTTTCATATATAAATGTGGATCCGCTAAAAGTATAGGGATCTTATGGTTTACCGACACTTTTAATTAATTCTATCAAACATTCTAGGATGTAATTAATTAAAAGCCCATTCTATAACCCTCTTTTTTTTTTATAATTTTATTCTATAACCTGTTGGGTGTCCTCTCACATGCTGAAGGGAAGTGCTTTGCACGGTCCAATGGAAAAATCTTTAATTAATGCTTGGGAAGAGTCTCTAGGTAGTCTAAAGATAGTGTGTGAATGGTCAAGTTTACAATGGATGACCCATGACATGATATCTTTGATCTTCTTCAAGAGGAAGGCGTAAACACTTTGTATCAGTTTTGCAGTTTTGATGTAGTGGTTTGAACACTTGATCTTAAGAATTAGTATCAAAGTTAGGGGTCGGGTTTGAGTCGCACATGTGGGCGTGTATGGTTGGGAGGAAAGTGCCTTGTACGTGTCCAATGTAAAAATCTTTGATCACTCTCTATCATATATATATATGCACCTCGAAATTGTGCCCAAATTTTGGACACTCGATCTTAAGATAAGCTAGTTTGAAGCTTTTTACAATATGCATGTTTTTAGCACGCTATCTAGGTTGAATCCATCTTTTGCACTCATTTTGATGCAGATCTCTAAATAAGTTGAAGGATTTTTAGTCCTATATATATTTCATTGATCAAAGTTCCTATCATATATACACTTGTTATCTCAAAATAAACAAAATCTGTTCATAAAATTGAAACCACCTGCAAACCATATATGTTATACATGTAATTGCCTAGCTAGGGAAAAATCATATATTCTAATTAAGAAAGAATCAAGAAAGAGCTAAAATAAACTAGGGTCAGTGGGTCACCTTAATTAAGCAGTTGCTTTATTAATTAAAGAAGGTTTTCACTAGGTGCTTGACTAATTATAGCAGTGCACTTTTTAAAATCAATGGTAAAATTAATATTTTCTTAATTATGTACCATTAATTAAAAATTTACATTTTTTGCTAGAATATATATATATACTTGTAGTTAATAAGTGCCATTCCAAAATTATAAACATAAAGTCCATTAATTAAATGCTTGTTAAATTTACATATATAATATAATTATAGTAAGTTTAATGTATCATTTTTGTAATGATAATTAATTAATGATATCAACATAAAAATTGAGATTTGTCCAATGACATATGCAGGTAAGTATAAAATTTTAATTTGAATGACATACAAATGATTACCAAATTTTTTAATTAATAGTATGCAAGTAAAAAAAAAACCTGACATATATTTGTCCATGCATATGTTTCAGATAATTCTGCTCAACATGCAACTCTTATTTTTGTGATCAGACATACAACAAGTGCCCAACCATCTCTAGATACATTGGTTTATTTATATATATGCTTTAATTATATGCTTCAGCACATGCATGCATGCATATATACTAACACAACTATACAAATCAATTAAATGCAACAGCGACCATTGCATGATATCTTGTTCTAACCACAAGCAAAACCAACACAAAGATTGTGCTCGGGGTGAAGGAACAGACTAACTAATTAATTATATGACAACACACACACACACACATGCATGCTTATTACAAATTTCTTACTTAATTAATTGTCTGAGTGATGTCCTGAAGAATTTAATTTTTATAATCAAATTTCAAATTACAGCTTACGATAACAAAGATTTAAAATACGTTCTAATCAAATTAGCTAAACCACATTGGTAGTTAAAAAGGGATACAATTAATTAATTACTCCTGGCCTCACCACATTTCATCTCTTTTCTGGGAGGAAGCTAGCTAGCTAGCTAGCTTTTACTCAACATATATATTATGCATGTCTTTAATTCAAAAAGAAGACCCAAGTTTTTAAATATGAATATATGTGTGTGTATACATATAAATTAATACATGCATATATACAACATATATATACATATTCTTGACCACTCAACAACCTTAATTAGGGTTTTTTATTTTTCAATTTGGATGAGAAATCTGAAATTATACAAAACCCTAATCATCATATATATATTGGTACCTAGCTACAGTTGGATTAATTAATTGATGAACCACCTGATCAGTACAGGAAAGGAGAGGAGGAAAGTAATTAATTAGCTAGGAAAAGAGAAGATGCAGTAGATAGATGGACACAGGAAAGGCATGCACCCACCAAACCAAACTGAAAATTCTCTCCAACAACAAAAGCATGCACAAGCTAATCAATCAATTAATCAGACTTAATTAATTAATCAGCTCGATCATCACCATCACTAGTACGTACGTACTATATATACACATGTGTATACATATAGAACGATTCCTGTAATGAATGAGTAAGTCAAGCTGCAACACAAACATACATTCATCGATCGCGCGATCGACCCCCCGATCTCCACATATATATTAATTAATCAACAACAATGGTTTCCAGCGCTGGTGGACAAGCAGGCTCCTGCCTCTGCGCCCTCCTCTTCTTCTTCCTCCTCCTCCTCCTGTGCAACACCAGCCCGTGTCAAGCGGCCCGCCACCTACAGGCGACCGCCGCCGCCGCGCCGCCCATGGCTTCCCACGACCAACCGTGCACACTGTCGCTGCCGCCGCTGCTGGAGGACATCATTTCCCTGCTGGAGAGCGTGCTGCCCTACATCCGCTCCCTGCCTCGGCTGCAGCCCTTGCCGCCCCTCCCTCCGATGCCGTCGACCGTTCCTTCGCAAAGAGGACGGCTGCCGCCCAGGTTCCCGCGCCTCCCCGGGTTCCTGCGCCCGCCATTCCCGCCGCTTCCACACGTCGCCATTCCATGATGATTAATCCACATTACTATACGTACGTACGTACTCTCAACCAATCACCATCTGCAATAAGCTGGTTTTCCACGTACGTCTATATATGTATACGTACGTGGGTGACTGTAATCCAATATGATCCATGATCACCACAATAAATTAATTTGGTTTCTCGATCCCATCTAATTAATTACCCTTCTCACGATAATTTATTATATATATATATATATATATATATGTTGGAGAATATAATCATTAATTAATGTTCACTGTAATCCTTACGTCCGTCGATTATAATTTGAACGATTTCCAATTCTATGGATTTTTTTTCTTTATATATATATATACACACGTGTGTGTGTGTGTGTGGGATTACAGACTCTATAGATACCTACAGATTACTTCTCTAGGTGTTCGATCTAGGTTGTTTGTGAAAAAGGCAAACATAAGGGTAATGATGGACGACAATTGCAGGGGAGAGAGTGATGATGACAACACAGGCGATGGCTTTCAGAGGACATCAATTCACTGTTAGGGAGAAGGAAAAGAAGGAGAAAAAGACTTCCCAATGGTGGAGATCCAATTCACTCCCAAGGGAGAAGGGAAAGAAGGGTCTACTGTTGCCTTGCCCTCGCACTCACGTTCAGGCCTTCCACAATCGTTCAATTGAGATCGAATACCCATAAAAGTTACTTTTGTGGGTACTTACATACTCATTTTTCTCTCTCTATATATATATGATTATTAGTTGTAATTCATGAGAAGTATGATGGGTGATTAAAAAATGAGTATGCATAATAATGCCAAATTTCTTAGACTTATGGTGGGTGATTAAAAAATTAGACATATTAATTAGATTGTACCCAACTAAATCAACACGATCCAGTATGATCAAGTTATATTGTGAGCCAACATGATACGATTTGACAAGTTATGCTTGGGTTGACCTTTTGTATTTCCATACTGAGATGATACTACATGTAGTATGATACAATACGATACGAAAATAATTTTATAATTTTTTAAATTTTATATTTATTTTAATATTTTTTTTAGATTATATATATTAGTTCGAATATAATGTTTATCTATATTTTAGTATTTAAAAATTATATTTATATTATATTGATTTTTAATAAAATAAAAAATAATTTAATTGTGATGAACTTTGACCCAACTTGATACAGCCCAAACGAGTTGTGTCCGAACCATCGACTGAAAGACCAGACATGACCCACCTTAACCTAATTCAACATGAATAATGTTAAACCTACAAAAAATTTAAACTATAATAACATGACACGAGGGACTCATTGACATGTATACAAAAAATCTATTACATTCAATTTTACATTTAATTTTACATTTATCACTTTAAGATAATTTTCTTATAAACTTCATTTGAAAATGAAATTTACAAAAAAAATTATTGTGTAGAATCGTATGTTTTAATAAACGATGTAATGAAAATAGATCAGAGAAAAAAATGAAAAGAAATTTTCTTACTTTAAAAATCATATCGACTTAAAAAAAAAAAAGAACTTTTAGTTCACCTAATATATAGACTTTGCTAAACAAAATCATGGTAACGGTAATACAACAAATCTTCCTCCATCTTTCACTCTCATTCCAACTAATGCTCTTAATAAATATTCTGCAAAGAGGATGCAAGCTCCTGGAGTGGATACCGAAGAACAAGCTAAGGAGTTCAGGGATATATGCATATGAGGATCTGACAGCTGAATAAATATAGAAGAGTCGTGCTCATTGACATTCCAAACAAAACCACTAGGGTTCCGAGCTCATTGACATCAAACTTGCATGTAGGCTAGTGATCGATGTTAGAAAATACGCAGCACCACTTACATTACATCCGTATCTTCTTAACACCACGATGACTTGTAGTTTTCTTCTGCACCAACATGGCAACTAAGTGAGATCATTTTCATCAATTGGTTCTTCTTCCACTGCTTCTTTTGTGTTAAGAGATTTTAAATCCCCGGTGGGAAGCTTTCTGGCAAGCCTTACAATCTACAACATCGATTTAGGAATGTGTCAGAGACTCAGAGCACAGAAGTGAGGAAATGGATGAGAGCAAAGAAAGACATATATGTATCGCCATAAATTGCTTATGAAGTCCGTATTGACAAGAAATTTAAAGCAGATGACCCCAATCTAACCCCCCAAGCATCAATTTGTGACAGGTGAATGAAACTAGAACAAGTGGAAAATAGTAGAAGAACCAGATCGAAGCAAAAGATGTGCTTTATTTCTCTGTTGTGTATAACAAGATTAAAGTTAGAGATAGCCATGAAATTCATAAGACTTTAAATACATAGGATCTATAATAAAAGTAGCAATGGTGAAATTATAAAAAAAATGTTACTCATAAGATTAAAGTAAGATAAATGAAGTAAAAATGATACTTCTGAATTGAAGTATTATGTGATAAGACTACCATTTATCTAACACCACCTTATGACTCAGAATGTTGAACCATAAAGTATGACCATATGCAAAAAATTAGTATTGTTAAAATATGTATGTTTAAATGAGTGTTAACTCAAAGGGATAAGCTAAAAAAACAATTTTATTAGAAATATAGTAGGATTTATACTAATTGAAGAAAAAATAAGTGAAAATTAGCTTAAGTAGGTTGGTCATATCTTTAGCAAACTAAAGAATATACCAGTTAAGAGAGAAAAATTTAGTAAAAAAGAAAGTAAAAAAAAAACAAAAGGCCTTAAACTAATTGATTAGAAATTGTGATAAAGACTTGACTTTAGGTAATTTAATCAATGATTTAAACATAGATAAAAATACGTAAAAGAAAAGGATTCATGTGGTTGATCCCATATAGTAGGATTATGATTTAGATTGTTGCAACATATATAGCCAACCTACAAAAATTAAAGACAATTTTCTTGACACAACCTTGAAAATTAATTCTTGGGAAACAAAATAACAAGTAAACAAAAATCAATGATGATATAGAATCACCATATGATCAAGATGTGAAACGGTGCTTGATTGACCAACACGTTTGATATCTTCAACATCTCCTTCTTCATATGCAGATAGAAGTTTGCTTGCACAACGATTCTGATCACTACTAAGAAATGTATCAATTCTGCAGGAAGAAAAAACACTCTATGAAATCCATAAACAAAGCCAGCTTTTTTTGGATAGTATAATATACAAACATAACTGCTGTTATTTGAAAAAAAAAAGAAAAAAAAAGAGGACGATCCTTTATAATATGCAGTACAAGAGAAGAGTAATACTCTTCTTTCTTCAAGTTAATCATAAAAGAAAACTTACTGAGAACAATCATTGTAGCACTTTTCAGCTTGCTTAAAATCATGTACATAAAGATAGAGTATGATAGCACTCAGGTAAGCCTGCATTAAAAGAGAATACATTGAACCTTCAGGAGTCAAGACAATGCAGAGAATTTCAATATATTAACTTAATTCAGAAATGAACAGATAATCATTCACCAAATCAACAAAACTTCATTTTAGAAAGCAGGCTGGTAAAAGTTCCATCATTGATTTTTGTTTAGGTCTATCATATCCACAAGTACTAGCAAATGGCAGCAAGAGAATATATAATTTCACAACAAATAATGAAAGAATGCACAAAAACTTTAAGGCCAAAGAATCACAATAAGTTGACAATAAGAACCAATTTGATGTTTTTTTTTGCAGGCATGTAAACCAAACTGCAACCATGGTTTTCCCGAAAGCTTGGAAAAAAAAATATATATATATATTAGAATTTGATGCTAGGTTCCAAATAGAGAAGTATAGGAAGAATATGGCGCAACCTTGCACTGACTGTTGACAGCATTGCAGTGATCAGCAGCTAGGCCCCATTTTAGTAGCAAAGCTGCTGCATCAGTGTACCTGTCAGTTAAAAGGAAAACATTATTATATATCAAATCAAAAAGGTTACTGAAGTAACAGATGAGAAAACAAAAGAACACGTTATTCCAAGTAGGAACAAGTACAACCTTGGGAAAAATCATTGAAATGTAAGCTAGAAGGAATAGAACATACTCCACTCGTTTGCTTCATTGGTTCTTTTTTCTGACGGTGGGACCCATTAGCCGAAAAAAAGAAGCCCACACACATGATTTTTTATTTACTACTATTATTTACAATCAAACAAATACTTGTTGTCTGAAGACTCAGATTGTGGAGAAAAAAACCAAAAAATGCAAGCAAGCATGTTTTAAATACAGTAAACAGACAAGGCGAACATTGAACTTTAAATTTTTTTGAAAAAATAGTTTAAACAGAAATCTTTATAAATAGGCACAATCATAATTATATACATAAACCAGAATAATTATCAAACTACTTGGATAAACAAATTTTAATTCAATCAATGTTATAGTTTATAAGGAAAATATCTTGACTATATGTTACTATCACCTTTTACTAATCACTAATTCAAAAAATATAAAGTATTTAATTAAAACGACTAAATTATTGAATAACAATATATCTCAACATTAAAATCACGTCAATAACAAAAAAAAACCAAGAAGCAATGCCCTAACATCATTTTTCTTATTAGTTACTGTGTAAATAAATGGCCCATCTGTAATTCCATATTTTCCCATTTTCATCCATTTTCCACTAGAAAAATGTTTTTCAAGAGAACGAAAACAGTAAACGACCATTTTCAACCCATTTACCCCTTTTACGGAAAACTAAATAATTGATGGTCAAAAACATTTAAATGGTCTTCTTTTTGAAACATTGGTAAAGAACAATACTACAATCATAACTCAAATAAAAATGAAAGACATAATAATAATAATAAATTTTTATGAAAATCACTACCATTAAATGTCCAAGTTTTCACAAGGTATGAAAAAAGGATAAGGAATCAGCTTAAGGAATATTTCCTTCTTATTGCTTCGTGCCCTAGAACATCAAATTGATCTTGACATTCTGGTTCAGAATGCCTACGTTTTTCTATTAATAGTGGGGTGGCATCACAAATTCACTAGGCAATTTTCAACTAAACCTTATGCATCAAATTATGGAATACAACTAAATGCCCTATTGCCAATTCAATGCTTTTTGACTATGAACTATTTAGATTCCAACCGAGCTATCTTATTTCTCCATGCCCTGCCACATTTCACAACACATAAGATTAAATATTGGGGTTACCAACATTTTGTGCAGCAGAAAATTAGGTCCCATCAAACAACAATTTAATCTAAGTCTCATATCTGCAGAGGCAAACTACAATTACTTTGTTGTTGTTTCTTTGCCAAGCAATGACTCCTTAATTTAATAGAAATAAATGAGTTTGAATACAATCAGAAAGTACAGTTCTGGAAACAAATAAATTACAGGTAAATTACCTGTAATTGTCTCAAGGTTTGCGTTGTCACATGGAGATTCTTTTGATAGTATTCGGTGTAACAATATAATATAGTGTAATGGACGAACAACCTTGTGTAACGATGTAAATCTTAGAGCACAAAGATATTCATCTTTAAATCATGGGCACTAAAGTGAACAGTGAAAAATCAACCAAAGTTTAGGCCACTGTCGTGCATTTTTTAATTCTTAATCATTAAAGTGGGAAATTTAAAAAAACTTAGGACAATAATAAGTAATTTACCCCTAAATTACACAAATGTTGGTCAAATAGCAAAGTGCCATAAACCAAGGGTCATGCAAAACTCTCTGGAACATATGGACATTGTGAATCTAAAAAGATAAGAAAGTTCAATCAGATGAGAACACAAATACACGTGCAATGGCAAAAATAGAGTAATCAATGATCCTTACTGAACAGCTGAACAAATAACAGAGGAGTTTGAAATCTGAATTCCTGCAAGTAATAGTTTGGGGTTTGAAGAATATAAGTAAATTGATTCTTTTGTTAAAAGATTAGAGAATACTTTTTTCTCTCATAATTAGGAAGAAAAAAAAGCAGAAAACAGAGTACAATAACAATCAGTAAATGTATTTCACAGTGTAACATCAAGTCATCAACAAATGACTCATTTCCTCCATTTCACTGGTGGTCTTCTTTGAACATGATGAAATCGTCCTGATTCCTGGAATAAGTTTCAGAAGATTGTCATGTTTCCAAAACAGATCTTTAGAAGATAGGAAAGTGGTGAGCAAAGAAATAATGGGTAAGGATGGAGCAAATCTAGAATGGGTATGGCCATGGTGTCCTCATGTAACATCCCCCACATTGATAATCTTCACCATAAAATACTTACTACCCGGTTGGTGGTTTACAGTCACAGCAAAACGTGAAAAGAAAATAATTGTTTTCAGGATAATATATCTAGTTTGTAAATTTCATATTGTAACACAAATACCATGCAGCCTAAAAATGCAACTAGCATAAAATGTATTCTTAAAGCAACTAAACATTAACCACTTAGAACCTAAATAGTCACAATGAGAAGCGACAAAAGAAATTGAAGTTGTGGCCTCATCCTAAATTTTGAAATTTGATTGTATATGAAAGATTTCAGTACTGTACATTTACAATTAAGTTTATAGAAGGAGCTCAAGAAGGACTTTCTATTCCTGTAGACAGTTCCTCACTTTAATATATTGTTAGATACAATTTTGTGATCTCTTAGTGAACATTTTTCTTTGTGATTATACTGCAAATTTTCCTGATCATTATTCACACAGCAAATTATCTTTCAATAATTTTGTTTGTTTCTTCACTTGACTCCAAAAAATTTGTGCTGCATTATAAGAAATGAGCCATTGAGACATTAAGTTTAATATAAATTTGTTTTTAGAAAGGACCATTGTGATGAGTAAAATATGTAATCATATAACACAAGCACTGAAGAAAATAAATGCAGTAATAAATATGACTTCTCATGTTAAGCAACCCAAAAACTTATTTCAAGCATATGAACATGGAATCATCTGACAATTCTTTAAAATTCTTTGATTACATCATGCAAATAAATAGAATATGGTTTCTTACTTTTCCATCTTTATATAAATGCTTGTAGCATCACGATATAAATCAAATGCCATTTGCTCTTTGTCATCTTCTTCAAGAACAACACAAGCGTCATTGTATAACTGAATAGCTTCATCAGGGGCAGCATCCTCTAGGGCACTGAAAAAGTTATGATATAGACGAAGATGAGTTTACAAATTAATCCATGTTAAACAATTGCTAGAGTCTGTCTTCTCTACACATACCGGGCACCTTTTGCAAGAGCATCAGAAGCAGGCTGTGATCTACCACACTCAATGTATAATTCAGATGCTCTTCTGTAATGATCGGAAACTTCGGTCCATCTGCCAAGCTCTTTTGCTAGGGAAGCTGCAGATTCCATGTTTTTCGCAGCATCCCAAGGCCTAACATTCTTGTCAAGGATATAACCTTTTCTAAAACCATGTACAACTTGCTATTGTTATCATTATATGTAATCAAAGAGGATACGATGAAAGCATTTCCTGGCCTTTGGAAGCCTTTTCAAATGCAGTCATTGCATTCTCATTGTCTCTGTTGAGCCTAAATTTAATGGCTTCAAGGAAAACAGTAGACTATTTGAGAGCAGCAATGAAATGAACAAAGAAACAACTGATGAGTGAAAATATCAACAAGAGTTGCCCACCAGCTTGCTCATACAATGCAGTGGCATTCCTCCAATCAGCACTCCATCTTGTAAAACTGAGCTTTGTTCTGCAGAGAGGGAAAAGGAAAAGAAGGTAAATACATGGAAATGCACTTGAATAATATATTACACCAACTAAGAAATGCATCAGTCATTTTCCCATGGTTTGAAACAACAAAACACCAAAGGTCTAGTTGGTTTGAAAGCATAACCAGTTATTTCTAGTGTAAACAGAAAATTTCAAGATAGTATTCCCTAGTTTGATAATATCCCATGAAACAAAAGTCACCACTATTGTGAATAT
>JAMKPZ010002716.1:0-42084 GCA_024699675.1 Amphibolis antarctica
ATAAAAATAGTGTCAGAAGCAACTTAGAAAAAAAATCTATAGTAACAGTAACAAAAAATAGTTTCCTTTTGAAAACACAAAAAATAGGATCAATAATACCCCAAAAAATTTTAAAAATGAGAAAAATTCACTGAAAAGTATTTTGGGCATTTCTACTTATATTATTTTATATTTTATAAATTGATAGATACCATTTTATATGATTTTAGCGTGTAAAGAGTGGGTGGATAACCTGTCATAGGCCAAAGTCTGCTCTGTAGGTAGGAAGCATTTGGTCAGTGGTTAGATGGTCATTGTCTTGGGGAAACCGTGAATCTATACAAAATACACCTTGCCAAATTAAAATTGGACCCATACAAAATGTTCTATTGATCTGCCAAGCATTCTAGAATAGAATTAATAAAATTTTCTTGTTTTGCTTTCATGAAAAATAGACTGTGTAACCTTCTGAATTGAACATGGTCTCTGTCCATGCCCAGGGATTTCAGTGTGAAAGTTCGTACATCCCAGGGTAACTGCCCCATCTGATTAAAATCTTATGAAATGAGAATTGGCTACAAATGCACTTCCCTTGTGGTTGATATTATCCTTTGGAACTAGAGTAAAAATGTTATACATTGTAATGATATTGTTGGTTCTGCTAATTTATTATTATAGGTGGGGAATATCTACAGTGGTCATGACTATCTGAGATTGTGACCCAAAATACTCAGCAGTTACGGTATTTTGGAGTGGTTATATTTTCAACCGATTTTTTTAAATGCAACTGCATCTGAAAATCTACAAATAAAACCATGATTTTTTTAAAATTATTTTATAATTTCAGTTGCAGAAGAAAAAAAAATTAAAAGTGTAAAATAAGAAATTAAAAATGATAATTCCTATTATCCTATATGGTTGGAATACTCATTGGAAATTTAAAAAGTGTGTATAAGACTCAAACTTATATAGAAAAAGATCTCTTCATTCATTGCCAATTTATTTTGAGTTGTTTATCTATATCTCAACATGTTAAAGTGTGGGGCGTGGTTCTCCAGGCAACAATCCAATCCAAACAAAGTTACACTTGTAGGCCATAAAAAGGATCACAAGAACATTTGTAATAAAAAGGATCACTAGTGAGGAAAGAATTGGAATAATTCCATGTTGAAAAGGTGAAGGTAGTATTTGAACTTATACAAAAGACCTCTCTATTTAGTATTTATTGTCGATTGATTTTGAGTTGTCAATTTGCTCAAAGACAAGTGCAAAATATCAATCAAATTGAACGTACATTAGAAGAATTATTCAGATTCTTTTGAAGGCCTTTGACATGCCTGCATGCATTGCTTTAAAACTTAATACTTACTCATCTTTGAAAAATGGGCTGATGAAAGCAATTGTGCATATTATTCAACCTGGGTTAAACACTTAAACCATTAGATGTGTTACATGGGTGCACATTCATAATCTCATCCATAGTTGACAAATTTCTGGTTGAGGCAATTAGGACTACTATCCACAGCCAATAATAAATCACATTTATTGTGGGATTGGTAGGTGAAAATAGCAGTTTTTCCTTAATTCACATAGATAACGAAATGGATGTTATGCATCTAACAATGTTGTTTAAATAGATGAAGTAAAACAGGCAACAAGTGGAGAAATTTGATTCTTAATGAGACAGAGAGTGTGAGAATCCTGTTCACGTTTGTGTCAGGACCTTCAATTTCTTGGCTCCACTGTCATTGCCATACTGCTGTTGTCCAAGACCTTCCAATAAGCTTGGAATATACTTCCATGATCATAAGGATTAGTTTTTTTCTAGAATAATTGAGCAAAGTGGAGGATCAGATTTTTCATCATCAACATGTTGCTGCTTATTTCTGCCAAATAAGTCATCAACATAAATATACATGTACGTGGACCTTGTTCAGTTCTTCCTTGGACCCAACAAAAAAAACGTTAGGGGAAGCATGAACAAATTAGTGTTCTTACTGTTCCACATTTAAGTGAAAACTGAAAAGAGATAGGTGGCAAAAATTATGAAGGTTTTGTAATATCTTAAATCTAACTTTTTAAAATAATCAAAATTTCATATTGATTGTATTCGTGAAATTCTATTTTTATCAGCTGGAATTATTTAATAATTATTTTTAGCTAATATCTGGTTTTTTCTTTGCTATTATATTTTAAGTAATTTTTAAATGCCTGTTGGACTTCGTATTTTGCACATCTAATACATTTTTCACGTAATCAGTTTTGAATATAGTTATTGGTTGTGTTGCTTATTGATGGCTACATGTAGAGTAAACGAATTAATGGTAGATAGGTTGCTGATTATTGCAGGTTTGTTCAAATCTGAACTGCATGCGCTAATTTCTGCATGTCGCTTGACTCGATCATTTGTTGAGAATAGCTGCTACAGCATGTTGGAGAAGTCGGTGACAGTAATGGATGTAGGTATCTTTTTGAGGTGTTTTCAGGTTGTGGTATAATATTTTTGATAAACTTTGTTACACCACAATGTGGTTTTCTACTTAGGGTGTGTTTATTTTTAATTCATGTTATTGTGGAACTAGTTTCAATAATTGTACGAATTAAAATTAAGGATAATGAAATAAACAATATTGAAGTTAGAAAGTAAATTATGTGATAAAAATTTATGTATAGGAGTTTACGTGATAATGATGATGTATGGAGACTTGTGTGAATTTGGAACTAAAACTGTGCGGAACTTGAACAAACAGGGTCTTAGGAATCAATAGTATAATGTATTGGCTGATAAATACTTGAGTCTTATTCTTTTTTTTGAAGAATGATGGCATGAAGCATCATAGTTTTTCAATATTGATATTTCATTAACTTGATTCATTTGACCTTTTTGACTTAGTGGATCTTTTTTTTTTTTGACTTGGTGGATCTACCTTGATCTATATGGGATGAATCACTTTGTCTTGCCAAAATAAGGGAAAGACTTGACTCCTATGTATATGAGTCATAAAAGTAGAGCAACGAAAGTAGAGCAAGAGGTTCAATCAAGTTTTAGATTTATATTGCTTGCTTACATAAGGACATTTACTAAGGTATCTATTGTTACCCCAATGGTGTTTGGTAGAGACTAGTGAATTGGAGAGGATCGCATGGCATTGGGTGAAGTTTGTTGCCACTGAGGCAATCGGGCATGTGGACTACATTTGTGCATGATATAACCTTTGGTGGGTAGATGAAGCAATTTCTTGCACCACTCTAGGTCATATTTTGACCAAACTCGATCGAACCAAGAATCTACTTGAGCGTCTTGCATCAAATATTATAACAATTACAACAATCAAAATCATAATCCCACTGTGTGGGGCTAACCATGTGAATCCTTTTCTTCCATGTATTTTCATCTATAATCAAATCTCTTGTTAAATAACATAAATTTAAATCGTTTCTCACAATTATTAGTTCCTTTATTTCTGTTAGTTTTTTCTACACTAATTAATTCTTTTCTTTTAACAAGTGCATCTTTTATCCTCCTAAATGTGCAATCAAACCATTTAAGCTGATTTTCACTTTAATTAGTGCAACCCCTAAACTATTTCTAATGACATTGTTTTTTATTTTATCCCTTATAATATTACCACCCTTCCATTTAAGCATTCGCATATTTACAACACTAACTTTTTGTATATAATCATACCTTACAACCCAACACTCTAAACCATAAAGTATAACTAAGTGAATATCAATTTTATAAAATTTTCCTTTTAATTTTAAGACTATCCTTTGATTACCTAATACTCCAGAAGTACTCTACTTCATTCACCCTACTTTAATTTTATGAATAACATTCTATATAATTTCTCCATTACTATTTATCATAGATCCTAAGTAATTAAAAGTCTTACTTTTATAATTCTCATGACCATCTAATTGTATGCTTTTATTATTTCTTCCTATTCTTGTTTAACTTACATTCCTTATATTCAATTTTTGACTACTAAATTCTTTAGACTCTAATGTATCTTTCTATAATTCTAATTTAGAACTAATTTCTACCCTACTTTTGTCAACCAAAATTATATCATTAGCAAATAGCATACACAAGGATATTTATCGTTGAATTTCCTTAGTTATTTCATCCATAATCAAAACAATAGATATCAACTTAGGAAGGATCCTTAGTATAAACCTATGTTAATTTGGAATTCTTTAGTTTCTCCTCTTATAATTTAAGCACTAATAATTGCTCTGTTATATATATATTCTTTATAATGTTAATATATCTTATGGATACTCCTTTTATTTCTAAAACCTTGCAAAGTAGATTTCTAATATTCTATCATAAGCTTTTTAAAAATCAATAAAAACCATATGAAGGTATTTTTTCTTAATTATAAAATTTTTTATCAATTATTTAAGTAATTCGATAACTTTCATTGTTAAAACCTATCTGGCATAAGCCCTAAATTTATTTTCTATAATTTTAATTGCATATATTAGCCTTTGCTTAATTACCCTTTTCCATAATTTCATAGTGTTATTCATTAACTTAATATCACGATAATTATTAAAATTTTGTATATCTCCCTTATTTTTAAATATAGGCATTACAGAGTTCTTTTTTTATTCATTTGCTATATTCTTTGTCTTTAAATTTATTAAAAAGATTAGTTAACCACTTAATCCCTACTTCAGCCATGTACTTTTACACTTCAATAAGAATACCATTTGCTCCAATAATTTTTCTACATTTCGTTTTCTTGATAGTTTCTTTTACTTTTAAAATATTAATTGTTTTAAAGATAACTATAGTTTGTATCCTTTATATAGCTTCCCAAATTTTTCATGTAAGTGTTTTTCGAGTTAGATTAATTAAAAAATTACTAAAATAACTATACCATTTATCTTTTATTTCATTTTATTTTTTTAAAACTCTATCTTCTTAATGTTTTATACACTTGACTCAAGTCTCTAGATTTCCTTTCTCGAACCATAGGCAATTTACATATTCTATTTTTCCTTATTTTATGTTCAAACTATTATATAATTCCTTATAAACTTGATCTTTTTTAACTTCATTAACAATTCTTTTTGCATTTCTCTTTGCTAGCTTACACCTTTTTAACTTTTCCTCATTTTTACCTTTATGATAAATATTATACTATTTTTTCTTTTCTTTTAATATCTTTTGTGTATTTTTATTGCACCATCAACTTTTTTACCGAAAGGAACTATCCTACAAAATTCTTGTAAAATTTCCTTAACAATCCTTATAGTACAAGTAGTCATTTCATTCTAGAGAGACCAAAGATTGCTTCCTTTTCAATTTAATTGCTGTAATAATAATGTATCACTTTTCAATGAGATTTATCATTATGCCATTCATTATATTAAAGGATACAACTTTATCTAGCTTTCTTTTTTGATGAACTTAGTTTGTAATCTTTTGTCCGGTAAGAAGTTGTAAACAAGTTTGATTGGATAAATTCTGGTGATAACTTGTAGATCCATTTATTTTTGCAGCATGGTTATGCCATCATTGATCTAAATAATCTAAATCCTTTGGTAGTTGAAGACCTATGCTTATCAAAATTTCTGGCTTTTCTTTTGCAGGTGTGTCTCTTTTTTATTTTATGTATTCCTGCTTGTCTTTATTTGCGTTACTAATTGGTGTAGCCAAAAATCTATCTTGACTTTGTCCACTAATAATGACACATTGACTGCAACAGTTCATCTCACAAAGGCATCGGCCAATTCGAGGTGGTGTTTTACGACTGCTGTTGAATTATATCCGGAAAATCCCATGCAAGGTTCTCTCAGCTCCATCCAACTGGTATTTCATGCTTATTTGATTATGTTCAAATCTTTAAACTGCTGTTTTCTACACCAAACTAATACCTGGTATGGTAAAAGTTGAGATTAGGGAAAAGAAGATCATTAGCCTTTCTTTCATTACATGATAAGTATATATACACGGTACACAGTAAATAGATCCAGCAAGGATCCGATTACTTGACTACCGTCACACTACACTTAACAGTAAAGATTATGTTGATTAATGATATACTAGTTCATGCCAATGCTGTCTGTACATGGTTGTAATTGAATAATCGAAACTTGTTATAAAAGGTGATAAAATGCAAGGCTTTCACCTGTGTAAGGTCTGGGGAGATCTATTTGTACATAGACATATCTAGGAATGTTTACAAGTGGAGACATTGTTTCTAGGATTCAAACTTACCATCTTAGATCAATGGAGCAATTTTTCCTTTGTGCTAAGTATCACCCTCTAATTGTTACTTGATTTAGCTCATTTAATACAATAATTATATATTTAGAATCCTGTCCTCTCAAGCTATTAGTATGAATTTGCGTCTTCCAAACCATTGGTGTGCTATGAGGTTGCCACCTTTGCAGTTAATATTTATCCTTTAACTTTTTTAAGAATGTATTCTATAATTTACTTGAATGTCTTGGTTTAAGTGAAAAATAATGACTGTCAGGGGATGGTATCTATGATCTCTTAACCCAATTAATGGTAAATCATCTAAAGTTATTTTCCAGTATTTTATTGTCCATTGTAAATGCAGAATGCTTTAACTGCAGCTGGTTGTTATTTATGTGCCGCCCCTGGTTCTAAAGGTATGAAAGTTTTGGTATGTCCTTCCATTGACTCTCCTGAACCTTCAAGGACTATGATTTCTCAGACATTTGAAGGAACACCTGGAACACCTGTTCGTCTCTTGAGAGACATAAGTGAGGTTATCACAAATGCGAAATCATATTTAGATTACCCAATCAGCAGTTCTGATGTGCCACTTTTGCATGTGAAGGCTTCCGATGATGTTCTGATGGAAGCAAAGAAACTTAATATTATTGGTGAGTCAACGTTTAGAAGCATCACATCATTGGTAATGGAAGAACGCAATCATTTCTATGGAAATACAGAAATGAAAAATCGCCAGGGATTGGTCCAAAAAACAAAGTCCAACTCTGTTTTGAGCATTCCACTTCATTTTAGTCGTGCATGCCATTTCATGAGCTTCTTGATGTCATGGAAGTTTGATGGGAAGATTACCCAGGATACCATTTCTTCAGAGACAGCTGATTTCTGGTTAGATTTGAAAGAGGATAATGAATCATCTAGTTGTGAGTCCTGCAGTATTGCACAAGAGTTGATCGTTTCAATACGCACTATGGTTGATTCTGATTGGCTGTATCTTGCAAACCTTGTAAAGAGGCAGAAAGATCTTTACACTTTGAGTGGTATGATGTGGAGAAATGCTAAGAAATGTGATTACTGCACCAAACAAACATGCTTATCAGCAGAAAGAGCTTTGAGAATGTTGAAGTCCATCCCACTTCCTGCCAGAAGGACCCTTCCCGTTCTACTTGATTCCCAAGGATTACTTGTCAGCATTCCAGTGAGTTTTTTTGTCATACTTCGTCTTGGTGACTCTTTTCATGTTCACATAAATGCTTGTCCGTTTAGAGATAAACATGAGATGATAAATGTTGGTTTTCTCATAAAGCGCCACTTGAAAAATATAATTATGGACTTGAGATTGTAAATGGCATGTGGCTTCACCATTCAGAAAGCTCCCATGTAGTAGTATAATCTTGAACAGATCTTTTTGCGTACTTCACACCCATTATTCTTGATTCATCCTTGAGTATGATTTATATTATCTGGCTTAATCGATTGACTCATTCCTTGTTTCAAGACAAATAAAGTTAATAAAATGCAATTTATCGTGTCTAATTAACTGCACAAAAAGTTTTTGTTCCATGCAATATTGAGATATATTTTTTAAAAAAATATTCAACTGAACCTTTTTCTTCTCATTCAGAGCATTGGCTTTCAGAGCTGTCCATTGCTATCGGCTGAAGTCATCTTCAAACCAAGGGTGCCCCTCGGAGGAGGTTTTAGTTCATATAACTGAGTTGGGAGAGTCTAAATTCACACCACCATTCCCTGAGACATCTGCTTCTGACCTGCATGGTTGATGTATGAGATGGTACAGGTTGCACTGGATGCATGTTCACCTTTTGGAATCAGCTTTCCAGAGGTTATTTATTCAAGCCGGCCTTTCGGTTCACATAAAGGAGATGATTAGTTTCAGTAAATGGTACTTACCTTCCAACATGTTAAAAAGTAAACGATATCTCTGATTTTGTCTGATAAGGAGGTATTTTAATTTCAATAATTGTAAAGAATTAAAGTTAAACGTAATTTTACAAATAATGTTAAAATTATATAGTAAATTGTAAAATTAAAGTTTGTATATAAAAATTTATATAGTAACAATAACATATGAAAATTTATAAAAAACTAGTATTTCACATTTCACAATAACAAAGGCTTTGTGTATTCTTAGAGAACACAAGCATGTGTTTGATTGTTAATCCTTTTTCGCTAACTTCTCACTTCCGGTGCATTTTTACGAAGATAAGTATAAGGAAAATTAATGAATGTTGAGATGATTACAGGGAGAATCACAGCGCATTTCGATCTAATCCAGTATACTTAAGATAATCACAATCCATCCATATCAATTCATGCAGGAAAATTTCTTTAACCAAGAAGAGGTCAAGGGAAAAATATTAATTCCTCCTCTTCATCTCCTCATTTAATCGAGCCATCAGATGATTCAAATTCAGTGATTGCAGCTTAAGTTCAAGTCATTATTGTTGTTGAAAGTCTCAGTGACGTAGTTGGCATAATTAGATCGAATTTTCTTAATCATATCATATTTGTCCTTAATGTGTCTATTTTAATCTATTTTTTCTTTGACTTTTCAGAAAAATTGATTGTCGGACTCGTCAGGTACAGCCTCGAGCCTCCACAGTCCACCGGCAAAGAGCGAGGGGGAGCATAGAGAAGATGAGCTCTTTGCGCCAACTCTTCCCTCCAACCACCCAAAACCCTAGTTCTAGGACCACCCAACTCGTCGCTTCCTCCAAAAATCCTTCTTCTGGAAGTGCCCACTTCGCTCCCTCCGCCAATCCCCACACCAGCGTAGCACCGGCACTGAAGGCCTCATGTCATTCCCCCAAAAGACACGTCTCCTACGCCGTCCCAAGGCCGAGTTCTTGCGCCGCAACCCTCCGGGCGGAGTATCGAAGCGTCAGTCGCGAAGATAAGTGGCAAAAGGCGGCGTCATTTTCGGAAAGGGGGAATGAAGATGCTGCTGGCTGTGTCAAGGGCAACGGTGAGGAGAGGACCAAGAATGGTCTTCTTCCTGAGTGGTTCGGTGCCATCTCGAATAATGGAAAGTCTGTGTTGGCTGCCATTGCAGTCTCCTTGGCATTCCGTTCGTACCTCGCCGAGCCGCGTCATATTCCGTCGATATCGATGTATCCCACATTCAATGTGGGAGATAGAATAGTTGCAGAGAAGGTATGAAGCTTTGTTTCTATCTTCTGGTTATTGTTGGGAGTTGCGTTTTTGCTATGATCATGGCTTTTTCGGATATTGAGGGAAATGGGTTTCGTTTGGGCTTCTTGGTCCTTCTGTAGAAATGAATAATGGGTTGAGATCAAGAAGAACAAATAGTTAAAGTTTTTATTTTTCGATTATGTATGGTCCTATCTCCTATTGTTTATTAACTTGAAATTTCGGTTTCGCAAATCATGATGTTCTGAAACGAGCGCTCAGCGCTATGAGTTTCATACCTCAATCACCTGCAATAGCTGTAGCGGTAACACGGACTAGAGGTAGTGGTGCAAAATCACTATTATCAAAAATTGAAGTTTCATACCTCGCATTCTTAGTATTTTCGCCTTCCTCGGCTGTTGAGTGATGGTGCATTTTCGTTGAATACCTGCAACATTATTTGCTTTTTTTTCTCCAACTTCCAAGCTGGTAGGCGCACTCCAAATTATCTTATCTTAAGGTAAGATGAGCGTTTTATAACCAAGTGATATCCTGATTCTATTTTTCCTCTCTTTGTCAAAATATCATGCTCAGGTTTCATATTTATTTCGAAAACCGTATGTGAATGATATAGTGATATTCAAAAGCCCTCCTGTTTTGCAGGTAACTTTTTAAATAATGGTTAGATAATTTTCTTGTTAGGTAAACATTTGAATGATTCACTATGGCTAAATGTCAATTGTAGCGATGCAGGAAATAGGATACAGCGACGATGATGTTTTCATCAAGAGAGTTGTAGCGAAGGAAGGTGATGTAGTAGAGGTGAGAGTATTGAATATCTAATGGCATCCTTATACCAGTAATGTTATAGGCTTCTATGGGAGATAGATCAATTTTATAGTTCTTTGTATTCAATCATAGTACTCAATCTTAAATATTGGTTCTTGTGAAATCTACCATCAATCACTTAAATTTCAAAGCAACCTCCCTGTTCCTATGGGTTACTAAACTTTTACTTCCCTTGGATAAAACCAAAAAAACTTGTTGTAATTCTTCTAGCATTTGAAATTTCTTATGGAATACAACTTTTGATAAAGAGTAATCTCCAAAATAGAAGTTCTAGATAGGTTTTCTCCGGTAGCTTTATTTCAAG
Source organism: Amphibolis antarctica (assembly GCA_024699675.1). Classification (NCBI taxonomy): domain Eukaryota; kingdom Viridiplantae; phylum Streptophyta; class Magnoliopsida; order Alismatales; family Cymodoceaceae; genus Amphibolis; species Amphibolis antarctica. The sequence goes on from JAMKPZ010002716.1 coordinate 10,500, forward strand.
AAGCTTATATTTCTATGATTTTGGCTTAAAAATTGTTGGCGTGGTTATTTGGAAAATTTGTTTTTCAAGATAAGTTGCAGATCAAAAGTTGTGTTCCCAAACAGTCTAGTGTCTCTGTCTTTTGCTTTGCCGAGCATTTACAAGGCTTGGTTTCTTAATTTGTTTGGTTGTGGCAGGCTATGCTATAATAGGAACGAGCCCATTACCTTGCTATATTTCCTGTCTAGTCACTCTGTCCCATGCCTTTCCATATATTTGGATGCCTACATCGTCAGAAATCATTCCTTTCCATTGTTGGATTGAAGATGTTGATCGTTCTTCACAGCCTACATTTTCTTTTGGCTACTGCTTTCTTTCATGCCACAAGAAACAATAATGGGCTCCATTCAGTGCTAGCTCAGTGATTTTTACTTTCTTTTTCCACCAATTTTATAGCTTAGAAATATTTTGTTTCCAAACTACTTTCATTTATCATGTTAAATAAAATTGGGGAAGGTCTTCTTGTATTGGATTGAAGCAATCAGTCTACTAGTGTTTTGGCAATAAGTATTTTTTTTGCATTGACATGCTAAACGGATAAGTGCATTTTACCTGTTTCTTAAGGTAGAGGTATGGTAACTCATGAAATTAAGTGCAGCTTTTCTTGCTATTTCTTTTGTGAAAGGTACATGATGGCAAACTAATAGTAAATGGTGCTGCGAGAGAGGAGGATTTTATTCTCGAGCCTCCCTCTTACGACATGAATCCAATTGTAAGACCTCTCTCTCCTTGAGGAAACATTATTGATTGTTTCCATGGTAGATCCTCTACGGTGACAGACCTTTCTGCTTTTTTCTTAACAATACCTAATCAAACTACTGTGGCTGCTTTGATGTTGTAATGTCTTTCTTGCTAACTGGTTCATGTCACACAGAATGTGCCCAAGGACTCGGTGTTTGTGATGGGTGACAATCGCAATAACAGCTATGATTCTCATATATGGTATGTATATTCCTTCCCCCTTTTCTCCCAAACCCTGAACAGCCGACCTTTTTGATATACATCCATCTGTAGTCGTTCTGTGATGCTCCTATCCCACTTTTCCAGGGGTCCTCTCCCATTCAAAAATATATTGGGCAGATCTGTGTTCAAGTACTGGCCACCTGCTGGGGGTAGTATTGCTCATGACTTGGTTGGCCCAAAGTTTTACCAACATTTCTGTGCAAAACCAAAGACATGCAAGGCTGCCTTTATCTATTAGCTAACGAAGCTCGATGCTTGATTGCCAGATCACTGCAGCTTCTTGGATGGATTAGGAGAAGGGAATAATTTTGTATCAACTTCATAATTCCCATTACTTTATCGATTTCCATTGGTTTCCTTGAAGTGTGTTTCCATTACTTAGTTTGCCCACCTTGGCAACGATCTTCCATTACTACATTTTCTCAAAAAGCAATCAAATGTCCAGTGGGTGTTTTCCTGCTAATGCAGGGTTCACCTGTGCAGGGTGCGTCAAAAATTGGAAAATATCCAAAAAAAAATTGATCCACTCGAAAGCTTAAGTAATTTATCCATGTATCCTTTATATGCTTGACAATCACCTGTACACTTTTCTATTAATTCATTATTTACAAATATGATTATGTCAAAACAATTGGATTGAATGTAATTGACCGTATTTGTTATTGAGATGAGACGAGGTAGGGTATTATTTGTTTTGGATATTTTATTCTTCAACAGTTGAAACTGACAACAATGCTCATGTTATGCTTCAAGCAATTTCTCTGTTTCATGAATCATAACATGTTGTTTTTACTAAAATAGAACCGAATTTAGATATTATCCATATTTGGCAAGAACTTTTCAATATGAAAAATCCATATTTGAATAAAAAATTCGAAGAAATTAAAATATAAATAATCTGAAATAACAAGGATACAGAGAAAAAATTATAGAATATCACGAAAACTAGTAAAGAAGTAAAAAAACAAGGAGATCGTCATAAAGATGTTTTTTGTGTTAGTGAGATTATAAACTTAATCCATGAAAGTTTCTCTCTCACTAAAATTATTAAACAAATAATTTTATATGACGTGAAAAAAAATCAATAGAAAAAATCATAACCAGAAGAATAGTTCATTTCCAGTGGGAGAAAGTCAGAAAGATTGGAATTTTTTTTAAAATTAAGTGCTGAACCTAAATTGCAAGATGTCTACCATTTATGTACGGAAAATTGATATATTTAAGAGGTAAAATTAAATAAGTTGAAATTAATATTTTTTAAGAAATTACATAATTTACGATGTTAATATTTTAATATAATTTTTTAATATAAAATATTAAAATTATTTAATAAATATTATTGTAAATTATTATAATATATAATAAAAAATAAAAATATATAATAAAAAAATTGTAAACAAATAGAACCATTGTCCAAACTCACTTTCACGACAAAATTTGTCCAAATTTCATAGGAAAAATAAATCTTGTATCATTTCATGTGGTTACGACACTTTGACCTGTAATTTCTCCTTGCTCCCTATCCACACTCAGCAAGCGGGAAGCACAGCAGAACCAGAGAACGCAGATACCCTTTTTCACACACCCAAAAAAAAAATTTCCAACAAGGAATCTTCTCTCTCTCTCTCTCTCTCTCTCTCTCTCTCAGGTTTCTTGGTTTAGCAGAGAAATTTTGTTGCTCTCGCTCTTTTACTGTAGTCTCAGGCAATGGCCTCACTATCTACAATAGCTGGTCTGCCTTCTTTGTTCAGTCATGGGGGAAAGACCCATTCGAGGAAATTTCCAGCTCATGCTGCTGCAACCCGATTTGGGTCCCTTCCAAACTTGTATGTTCCTCCTGCTGCTGCTGACAATCGAGCTGTTCCTGGTTAGTAGGATGTTCTCAATTGACAAAATATGGTTTCTTGTTCATGTTATTTTTACATATATGCAACTAGTTTGGACTATCAAGTTCATTCTCTTTTTTTGGCTGCTATCACTAATTTTGTAATTTTCATAGACCATGCGAAACAGCAGTTTTTCGGAAAGATAGTCAACCAAGAATCCAGATTCTGATATTAAACTGACCTTGTGGGAAATGCAGTGTACCCTTAGATTAGAAGACACCAACTTACCAAACGCATCGTTGGATGCAAAATTTAACGAAAGAAATAGGCTATTTAGAAGGCAAAAGTTGGCTTCTCTCCATATCTTTCTTTCTTTTTTAAATTTCTTGCAGGCAAGCAGAGAGATCAAATTATAGCGAAGGCCGTGGGAGAGGGATCAGTTTCCGGAAGTATTGTGAAATTCGTAAAAGTTGCTGTACGTTTTCCTTTGTTTGTTTCTACATTTGGCACAGTTTTCCTGGGATTTTGAGATCTTACAAATTCTTAGAGCACCTGGATAGGTCTTCCCCCTTGTTGAAAAAATATGTTAAAAACTATCAATTCTGCTTCTGACGTAATAATACCAAGTGAAACAACAATGCATTCTTTTAGTTCTGTAAATAAGAAGACGTAGTTTATTAGAGGATCACCATACTTGATGATGGTACGTAGGTGGAGCTGATACTTTTTGTCTTAGCATCATGGTGGGATTTTTATTGATCAAATGAAGGACCTTTTGACCACTGTGTTAATATTAAAAAGTCAATTCCTCAATATTCCTCTGTTGGCAAACAAAAAGCTCCTCTTACTTGATAATTAGTTACTAGTCTTATGGCAACCTAGAATTATTTGACATCATTAAGGATGGTAACCCCTGATCATATTGGCTCTGGTGGTATTTGTTTTCTTTTTCACTGGCCATTGACAACAAAACTTTAACACAGAAATCTGAATTGATAGTTCTTTCTATCATATTTCTCTGAAACAGTGGAATGAGCCTGATGATCGGATAGCTCTTGTTGGTCTGGGATTTGCTGGCATCGTTGCATTACGGGCAACTTTTAATCTTTTTTGGGTAATTGGTGATATACCAATTCTCTTAACTTTCTATCAAATATTTTTCTCACGTTGTCTTGCTTTCTTTTAAAAAGTTCTCGTGAATGAATCTGTTTTGAGAAAGAAAATTTACATTTTCAATAGAGCAGCTAGGCTTGATAGCTTGCTAGCAGTAAATTGTTTGTTCTCTACCTTGCAGGCTGTAGACAAGCTTCCTCTTATTCCTGGTGTCTTTGAGTTCATTGGGATACTATATTCCTGGGTTAGTATATGAATGCTCTAAATCTATCAGTAGTGAAAAAAATAATTCAAGTTATTGACACATTTCCTTTTTTATTTCTTTCAGTGGTTCATATACCGTTTTCTCCTATTCAAGCCTGAAAGGTGCCAATCTTTTCCCCTGCATTTTTGATGTAACCTTACAAATTTCAATCTGTAATATGCTATATTTATTATATGTTTACCATTGTTTGAAGGGGCTGGATGTTGCTTCTGACTATCTCATGTCATTCACGATTACTCGTATTTCAGCTTAAGTCTTGAAAGCAACACTTGCCTTGTTATGTTTGTGTTTTAACATGTCTGAGACTAATGGCTCAGCACCCTAATCACACTTACGTTAGTTTCATATTGTGTTTTAACATGTGTGATACTAATGGTTCAGTACCCTAATAACACTTATATTAGTTTCATAACATAGTTATTCTTCTCTTGTCTTGTAAGACTTAAGAAAGTCCTGAATTTAAATTCAGAATAAAAAAGGCATTACTAACATCAAAAAAATTATATTAGATTGTTTGGATGGCCTACAATGTTCTAATGTTCTCATTCATTCACAAGTTTCATGGCTTCCTTCTTTTCCTCTTTCAAACAAATATATTTTGACCAAGAAACAAAAGGCTTCTTTTTCCAGAATTACTGACTAAAGCTGACCTTTTTGATACATTGCCCCTTTGCAGGGCAGAGTTGGTGGATAAAGTCAAGAAATCAGTTTCAGATGTTCTTGGGAAGTGAAAATCAGAAGTCACTCTTCTTTCTTAAAAAAAGTTGCAGGCCTGATAATAACTGGACAATTCTGTTTCAATAATGGAGCATGAAGAAGTTACCATCATTAAAAATTATGAAATTCCCCTTCTTTTAGGAGAGAGAGCTATTGTAAGACGACGGTCTGCTGCAACAAGTATGGGTTGGAAGAGGTTGTCATCTGTGTAAGCTTGCTTAGGGTGGCATGATGTGCATTTGTGAGCTCTCTGGTCTTCTGATCATTTTCGTGCCTCGTCATTTACAAACTTGGCCTGATTTGCTGGGTTTAAGTAACCATTGATGGTTCTTCGCATTTGAAATTTTGAAGTCCCACCAGAAGAATCTTTCTTCATCTACAAAATAATTGAAACTCCATCTGAGAACCAAAGATGTCTTGAAGGAAAAAAACGTTGAAGACAGAAATAGAATGTAGAAAAAAACACAAAAAATACATGTTACAAAGCATATTTATATATAATATGACATCAAAAATCAAGGATATCACTCTCCAAAAGATATATAATTAAACATCAGATAAACAGTAACACAATAAAAGTTCTTATTTCTAAATATATTTATCATTAAAATAGAAGCTTTCTCTTCATCTGTTTATTCTTCATGAATCATGTTAAAATTAAAATAATAAAGTTAAGAGCTAGTCTTGATAGGTTAACTGGTTCTGCCGTGAACATAACTGGTCATTTAGCTCAAACGAATACAACTGAATAAAAAATATTGACTCAAATAAGAAATTAACATGTTAGGTCAAATTAATTAACCCTATTTATCACAGAGCAATGGTGGACCTCCCTAGTTCCTATGAGTATTTTTTGTCACTTGGGTAAACATATTTCTATTATATTTCATTTGTGAGTTTTCGGTGAAAGGAGAAACACGTAGCTAGCTTGTGCATGCATTTTAATTTCATTAAATATTATGAATTTTTAAAATAAATAAAAAATCACACAATATGTAGAATCAAAAATAGCATATGCTTTCTTGATCTTCCTCCGCAAAGTTCTCAAATTTAATATTTAATAATTCGTGTTTTTATGTAAAAAAATTATATATGATGTATCTATAGTGTTTTTCATATAATTATTATTCAAGAAATCAAGTTTCTAATAAATTATCAAATATATTAACTTCCTTTTTCAAGAAATTTTTCTTTGACTTTGAACAAAATTTAGAAATACATATGGAAATGATGCTTGTCATTCATATTTAAGTTGTAGAAAATATAATCTTTTATAGTTAATTATTTCAATATTTAGATAGTTTATATTATAGTTGATTAAGTATACTGTTCTTATTTTATAGGAAAAATAATTCTATATTAAGAAAAATTGATTACCTCTTTTCTTTTAGCATTTTGTTCATATGTTGCACATTTACATGTGTTGAAAAATTATTAGTATCTGCACTTTTTTTTAAAAGGAAAATAGTGGCATTTGTTACATTGATCCTAAAATTATCTTTGAATATAAAAGGTTAATAATCATAATAATAGACTACCGAAAAACAAAATACAATAAATTTTAGAAAGTTAGTTTGTATGCATGACTGCTTTTTATGTCTTTTATTCTGTAGTACAAACTTAATCAACACAAAATATATAACTCTTTTTAGTAATTATTTTTTTTTTATTTTTTTATTTTTATTATTATGTAATAATAGAATATATAATTATATTTATTCTGTAGTACACACTTATTTGATTTGTAAATTAATATTTTAATTCTTTTTAGATATGTGAGCAACTTAGATCTTGTTTGAGGAAAATTCCAATCAATTTTAAAAGTTACATGAAATTAAAGTTAAAATTAGTAAAATAAATTAAATTAAAATTATATAATAATTAAAATAATAAAAATTTATATATTAATATTTATATAATAATAATAACGTTAAAAATTTATATGACTCAAAATTATAGTGAAAATAAATAAGACAATAATCTTTTAGAAAAGCAAATACAGATAAATATCCAATTTTCCAAGGGCATCCAAGTAAAACTTCCAAAGAAATGTCTAGACCCTGGTTTGGGCAATCAGGGCCTCCGGGGTCACAGCTCTACCATCTCACGCTTACTTCTCCGTCGGTGGGTGCAGGTGGTTTCCTTCCTCTCCTGCCCTAGATCTCGATGGTGAGGGGAATTATTACCTCAATCGATTGTCGATTTCCCTATTTGTTCATGAATTTTCTTATGATGTGCTCTATATTTTTTATCGTTTTTACTGTTTGAGAGGATGTTGTTTCGATTGTTGGTTTCGGGTAGAATTGCGGTAAAGTTTTTTTAAAAAATATACGTGCAGTATATGATGGATTGGTAGGAATCCTTGGGAGGTGTTGGAGGGAGGTAGTGGTGGTGGCGAGCAAGGGATGAGTACGTCGATGTGGCTGAAGGGAAATCGGAGAGCGGGTGGATACAAGGCGGGAATGGCGATGGTGTGGTATTGGAGATCCGGGGAGGGGAAAATAGTTGTAGTTGGTGGAACAATATTGGGGAGAAGAGAAGGTGGGGATCCGAAATTTCTGAATTAGGGTTTTCGGGGTCATTTTCGCTCGGTGGAATAACTCCCCTTTTTATTGAAGGGTTGGTAAAAGTAGGTGATGCTGCGTGTTGTGGATTTTGTTTTGGGGAATTATGGTACTGCATGTCGTGGACGCTTTACTGTTGTACGTCTATATGTACAGGAAGGGTTCTGAACTAGCATTTGATTGAGCTTTAGATGATTACAGGGAACAGGGAACATGCTAAAAGGATAAAATGAGTTCACTTTCTCCGTGCAGAGATGCATTATCTTTCTTGTATCGTCACTATTATTAACCTTATGCTCTCTAGAAATCTTTCCCACCTTCTTTCACCTTATTCTCTCGTATGCTTGCTCCCTTGTTCCTCATATTTATCTAGAACATTACAGAAGTCATACTTGTCAAGGCATTCTCCTTGGCATTATAAGCTGGCTACGTGTTTTAAAATCTAAACATAAGCTCAATTTTTATCTATATTTAGAAACCTTACGGTATTTATTATAATATTGCTCAGTGCAATGAAGGTGAGTCACCTTGTTTTCTCAGGCTATTAAGCCATGCAGGGACGGGTGCCCTTGACAAGTGTCTAGGTGAGTTGTGTCGTTCCCTTGATTGCCTTTGTCATCTTATTAAAAGTTTGTACTTTTCACGATATTTTTTGTCTTTTGGTGTTTCACTTTCGTCCTATTTTTCTCTTTTTATTTTTGGTTCCTTGACCTCAGTACCTTACCTTTTTCTCTTTTTGATTCTTCTTATCTTCATCTATACTTTCTTCCCTGTCATTGTTGTTGCCTCTTGGTATTCTTTTCTTCTTTTTATCATTTTTACGTTCATCTTCACTTCTTTTCAATATTTTTCAAACAAACACAGGAGTGCATGTCTTTTTATTTGCGGATGCACAAAAAACTTATTTTCAATTCTCTTCACATTTTTTATTCATGATATACAAAAGAAATTATATATAACATTAAAAATCCTCTTTTTTTGTTGAAAGGTGTGAAGAAGGCATCAATATAGAAAGTATTTAGGCCTTTATATCATACCTTTTTGTAATTTTATAGTTTATTAAATTGAATGAATAGATCATGATTTTCATGTTATATGCGTATCCTTTCTTTGTTTTATGATTTGTCATCTTACTTCAATCAACCATGATTTCACCCCTCGCCTCAATTTTCTCAAGGGGTCATTAATATTTTCTTGAGTTTACAATGCATATAACTACTCATAGTGATGTAGTAACTGAAAATCTGATTTTAGGTGCCTAGGCATTGTCTAGGTTGACTCTCAGGCACCTAGCCAACCGAGGCACTCCCACTTAACTTGGTGTCATAGTACCTTGATAACCATGGTGCCAAGAAATTTTTGCTTATGGATATCAATAAATATAGTTTGTTGAGGTTCTAGAATCAAAGCAACTATAGTTGGATGTAATATATGTTTGATTTGATCATCTTGTAAAATCTCAACTCTCAGCAGGCATCTAGAGCTAGGCTGTTTAAAGAGTACAAAGAAGTGCAGAGAGAGAAATCAACTGACCCAGATATTCAGTTAGCATGTGATGATTCCAACATATTCAAGTGGACTGCTCTGATTAAGGTGAATAGTGAGCTTATCATTTTTGGTTATGGAAGAATCATTATTTGTTTTTACTTGATAAATATATGTTTTTCCTTTTTTTAAGGGACCATCAGAAACACCTTATGAGGGTGGTGTCTTTCAGCTGGCTTTTGTGATTCCAGAGCAGTACCCTCTGCTACCACCTCAAGTGCGGTTCTTGACAAAGATTTTCCATCCAAATGTACATTTTAAGGTATCTGATAAGCTTTTTCCTTACCAAATTGTCATGCAATCTTGCCTATCCTTTTTGCTCAAAATTGATATTTTTGTGCCTTCTTAGATTAGCATTTATTATCATGATACTGCATATGATTCAACAGAATTTTCTGCAACAAGAATTTCATAATTTCTGGATTCCACGTTTCTGGTCTATTTTCACTTGTAAATGTCATGTTACATTTTTGTTACATCTTAAATTACCTGACAAGCTTTTTCTCTTTGGAATATTATTATGATGTCTTGGCTATCTTTTTCTCTCAATTTTGATATTTTATGTTGTTCTTGGATAATCATTTGTTATTAAGATTTTGAGTTCAATCCAACAGATATTTCTGCAAACATGGATCTCTTAATTGTAGATTGCCATGTTTCTTGTGTTCACTTTACAATATCCACAATAACTTATCTTCTACCTCTACAACAAAAAATTTGGCCATAGACTCTGAAATAAGTTGACTTTGTTATATAATAGACATGATAACTACATATGCTACTTAGTTTTTACTGATTCAATCCAATCAATTGACTGTACCGTATGGGTATTGGATAATCAAGTTCTTTGGAAAGAAAAGGAGACTAGATCACATATTGAAGAACAAGCGGCATACAGAACTATACTTATTGCTTATTTTTGAATGTGTTCATTTGGACTGTTTTAAGATGGTATCATCCGTTCAGAATGTTAAATTAATCCTCTATCTATTTTTTTCCTTTGCAATAACATTTTTTTACTTTAATTTAATTGGTTTTGACACTTCTACATAATTTACTAAAAATATTTCAACGTTTGCTGCAAAAATATTGATTCAACTTATCAATTTTCTTGTTATGTTCGTAGCATGCCGTTCATGTTTAAGTCAGGTTTCCATATATTCATTTATTTCGTTTTCTTTGCAATTAGATGTCAGGAATAGGATCTACAGAAACTTGTGTATTTTGCACCAAACGAATGATGTGGACTATAACTAAATTAAATGTGGATTCTCTTTAAATTAAAGTGGATGATATTGCCAGAAGAGTTTTTCATTAGATGTTCTCATGTTCCATTGTTTGTCTTTAGACCGGAGAAATTTGTCTTGACATTTTGAAGAATGCTTGGAGCCCAGCGTGGACACTTCAGTCTGTTTGTAGAGCAATTATAGCTTTGATGAGTCATCCTGAAGCTGATAGTCCTCTTAATTGCGACTCAGGTGTGTCCATCGTCCTAAGAACCAATCTATTGTTATTTGGATACCTGTGATAATGAGTCTTAATCTCAAGACTCAAAGTTTTAGTAATGATCGCAGTGGTGCTACTGTTGAAATCTTTTCACAGGAAATCTGCTCCGATCTGGTGACATGAGGGGATACAGATCCATGGCTAGAATGTATACAAGGCTTGCTGCAATGCCCAAAAAAGTTTAGGCTTCTTCTGTATATGTTTCAAGACGTAACATTGGTGATCTTGTGCTGTTGTGCATGCAAGCAACATGACCTTTATATATGAAGATTTGATTCTAATATTAAATAGAAAGTGTACGCATTTTATCCTTATTTATTTAATTTAACAGCATAAGTAGAAATATGAAAGTTGTTGGCTACATTTTTAAACGAAATAGAGGTTCAGTATTTTTGAAAATAATAAGAAATAATGTAAAATAGTAAAAAAAATAGATTAATTTTTTTATCATTTTTTATTATTTTTAAAAACATAAACCTCCCTAAAACTTTAGTTTCAAAAGAGTTTCTATATTTACCCTTGTCGGCGTGCGTTTCAACTGCCCCTGGTAATTCCGCGTCATTTACGAGTTGTCCCCATTTTGTCATCCTTGTAAAAATAGCAACTATTAATTACCAAAGAAAAAAACGACATCTGAACATCATCAATGGACGGTGCACAACTTCAACCAAAGGAGTATAATTGTAGAATAGAGCAGGCGATCACAACATATTTGGATAAAATTTATAATAGGGCAATCAGAAATAATAAACAATAACTTATCTTCCTTATATATCAAGCCTCTTATTGTTTTTGTATATTCATTTGGTTGGCAATTTTCCTCGTTTATTATGAATAATTATTCTCTTTTTGTTTATATAATTTTCCTCGCTTGCTGTGGATAGGGAGCCAGGAGAAATTACAGGTCCAAGTGTCGTAACCACATAAATTCGGTTCTATTTTAGGAATTGTTTAATGTTTAAATTTTGATGATGTATCCATCGAAAGGAAAATCAATCACCCATATATATATTAGTGCAATAATGTATATATATATGTGTGTACATGTACATGTACGGCATGTAGCGCACGTGCAATAATATTTATATATTTATATGTAGAAGCCGTGAAGTCTGTATAAGAGAAAATGATGACTAATTTTTGAGCATTTTTTTTACTATTACATCACATTGACGAATAGGCTAATCAAAAGACGTTTGTAATCAAATCAAATTGAAAATTTTCAGTTTTTAGATTAAATAATATAATTAAGAATCAGAACAGTATAAAAATAAATTTAAATGTAATTTTAAAAGTAATTCGTCATTTAAATTTTGTAACGTAAGTTCTTAGGAAAAATTTTATTTGAGAGATGAAACAAAGTTCATTTAAGTCAAAAAATCTTTTGGTAAATCTGAACTTATGAAGCTTTATTTTTATCAAGTTTCGTGATTTTGAAGTAACGAAATAATAACAGAATTTTTTAGAATAGTAAAGACTATTTTAGGTAAAATCTATTTTACCTTTTATTTTTGTTATTCATTGTATCATTAATTTGATTACGAAAGTATGCATAAATCTCTTTAATTAAATATTAGAAAACACTTAATTTATATCTATTATCATTGTAGTAGAGATTCAAAGGTACATCATTTAGTCTCCTAATTTTTACCATTCATGTCAAAAAAAATTTCTATTAAAATATTAATGTACTTGTGGTTTACTTATTTTAATTATTTTTCTACCATTCTTTCACCGTTAGAAGTTGATTTGAAAGATCCAAATCATTCCGCTTCAACGTAATTGTATGACTTTTCATGGTTTGGAAATCCCTTTCATTTCTTCCGTCGTGGTAGACACGATCAAGCACTTTATTACAAGTAACTAGAGCGTTCCGTCGTACTCATGTCGGATATAACATTGATGGTAATATAGCAAAATTTCGCCTGTATTGTGTTGAATTTCGGATGACGAAAAAATGGTAGGTAAATTGATGGATTTAAATTTTGGTCATGTTAAAATATTTGTGTTGGAACTTTTCTGTGTTTTGAATTATTTTTGGAAAAGTTTCACATTAATTACAATGATATTATTTTTAGGACCTTCTGTCTTTGGTAGAAGGGTTGTTCTTGCACAAAGCGCACAGCAATACAAGATCTAAAAAATCCAATAATATACAAATGAAGAAATTATTTTCTAAATTTTTTGATAATGATTTATTTTCTAAAATTTGAATAGATACTTTAACGTCACAATGACCACGTTATCGTTGCCCGAATTGTGATTCCCAGACATGATTATATCAAAATGTTGTGTATTAAAAAACAGAACCTGAAAAGGCGCCACCAAAAAAGTAGTTTATTGTAAAACGCTGCACCCGATAGGCTAAACCAGAAAAATACAATTTTTGATGGCTAAAATGATTGACAAGTAAAATTCTGTTTCCGTACGCTCCTACCATTTAAAACATCGAACCTGGTAACAGTGCAAGGCTACTGCCGTTGGTAATTTAATGACAATGTATACAAATTGCATTTCAATTGGTCTCTCAAATGTCACAACACATGCATCTGAAAATATTGAAGTGGCATCATTCCCCTCGATACCACTAGGTTTCAAAAGTTGAGCCATGTAATTTAGACTTCTAAGAGCTTACTCCGTAAACCTGATTGAAAATCCTTTTTCGTTTGTTGAAATATCCATGTTTCCAAATCCCTCGTCATCAGACCCCAATTCCATGTTCTTGTAATTGGTCCATTCCTCTGACTCATCATAATCTTGCTCACTGCTTTTAACGGGAACTTTTATCTGAGTCAAGGGGACCGGCAGAGGTTCTTCACTGAAATACCTGTCACGTAGTAATTCTTCTGCGCTTGCTCTATTCATGGGGTCATAGCAAAGAAGCCTTTTTATGATGCTCACCTCTAGAGTAGACCTATTCTGCAAAAGAGACTCCAAACCAGTGGGGTTGTCAATCTTATTGAAGGAGATTTTCCCATAGTCAGGCAACATGGAACAAGCTGGCCAGGTTTCTTCAGTTATATTCCCCAAGGTGTTGATTATTCTACCAAGTTGGTCTATATCAGATGTTCCAGGGAATAAAGGCTCTAGGTTTAGCAGTTCAGCAAATATGCATCCCAGAGACCACAGATCAATTTCATGCCCATAATTTACAGACCCATAGAGTAGCTCGGGAGCCCTGAACCATCGTGTGCCAACACAAGTTGTCAGTGCGCCAGGATCATCTACTTCTCCACCCTCAAATGGTTCATTAAGAACATGGCATTTAAAAGGATCATCATCCACATCGGTTGTACTGCAAGTAGCAAGAATAGATGTATCACCATCTTTCCAGCTAATTGTCTCATCAACTGGATATTTGGACTTGATACCATCCACCTCTCGATAAAAGTATGCAAAGATTTCTTCTGATGCTGTGATGTTCTGACTCCCAACTTCAGGCCACGAACTATCCACTTCTGGATTTGGATGATGTAGAGTTGTCCATTCATCCCTGTTTGTGACATGTTCAACTGATTTGTCGTCAGCAGAGAGATGTGTCGGTTCATTGATAATCCTTGACTGGAAAAAACCAAAGGCAATCAGAATTCATATTACCAAGCAAATAAGAATACTTGCATTCAGGTAAAAAATATAAAGAAGCATATTATTTTGGAGAAAAAAGTAAGGCTTACAGAATATTCCAGACTACGAAGCTTACGACAATCAACAATGATGAGTTATTATATCCTTTCTTCACTTTAGCAAGAAAAGTGTCATACACCTAGATTTTTTTTCAGAAAAGGGGTCGTAGCCAGTATTAGTAATGCGTACCTGTCTATAGTTTTATGCAATCTACTTTCTTTGCAAGTATCTTATATATTAAGCCAAGTGCCCACCCACAAGTATGTATCCTAAGATGCAAACCACCAAGCTAAAGTATATATTATTATTTATCTAAGAACTACATTTCACCTTGGTCTCTAGTCTCTACTTCTACCTACATATGCAATTTACGCATATTATTTAAAAATAATTTAAAATTTTAATTTTCGCGCCATCAAAAAATTTAGTAATTACTTGTATGTCATTCAAAAATCATATCTACTCGTATGTCATTAAAAAATTTTCGTTTTTACTTTGATATCCCTACCATTAATTACCCTTGATAAAATAACCACATTCTGGTAATAAGCATAAAATTTTAATGGCAAGCAAGTGAATATAAATTTCTGTATAACATCAAGTAATTATCAAATATTTTGAAATCATGCAAGTAAAAAATTCAAATAAATTTATTAAATAAAAATAATAATCTAAAATGTTACCTACATGCAATTCACACATGTTTTTCACTAGTTTCGATATAAAAAATGAGAATAGACTGTTAGTCAGATAAATTTAGTAGGGTTTACTTTACTTGGACACTCTTATCTTTCATGGTGCATCAATTGTACAAGCATACCCTGTAATGAAACTAATAGCTCAAATGGCCAAAGGCAACGATACTTATAGTGAACACAAAAACAACTATTATTATCAAAAAACACAATGATAATAGGAGTAGGGTGGGGATTGATAGACCCCAACCATAAACAACCAATGATGATAGTGTTCGAGCCAGGTAGTAACAAGGTGGGTCATATGAGCCACCCAAAATTTTAGATTTTTTTTCATTATATTATATTAAAAAATTTCTACATTACCTCAAAAAATATTATGACCCACCCTTAATAACGAATTAATTGAAGTTATAATTGAAATAAAAATTTACATACATAATCGATTTAGATATATTCATGAATGATTGACTATTTGACTAAATTGATTTGGGAATAAGACCATTACAAAACAATTTGAAAATATATAATTTTTCATTTAATTTTATGATGTAAATAATAATTTTATTATTTCTAAAAGATAAAATGCAAATAAAAGATGATCCTATGATGCAAATGGCAGGTCGAAAAGAATTGCAATTGTAGAAAATTGTAATCGAAAAGCCTTCTACAAGAAATGTTACGACTATTTGAACACAAATGCAAGAGCTGATAAATAGGTGACAATGTGGGAATATACATTACTTTGATATGCAAAAAGTAGGATTAAAAAATGGTGAGACACGTGAATTGCTTCTCTGCACAAGTTATTTGTCTTTTTTAATATTGCAAATAAGCTAACACTAACCACTCCCGTACCAGAAGTTAGCTTCTTTATGCATGCCTAAAAATGTCCCAGGATGCATGCCTACTATATATTGCAGGTATATCATAAGCATGAAAACCCACAACTGCAATGCCCAACAAAACCTGCAATTTGCAACCCAGCCAAACACTTAAAATCACGTGAATTGTATATATGACCCATCATCACAACTAAATTTGCTGTCAGCTCTCACACCAAGAGCAGCAGGGACATTTCAGAGATCACCACAGAACTATACTAAACCATGAAAACTTCGGTAATCGCTAGAACGAACCCTTTCATGCTCCCACCTTCCTCCCTTGAATCGCATAAACACATTTATTAGTCGCCCCTAAGACACCAGTTAAAACCAATCGACCTCCTAAGAAAACCAAATCATGGAATTTCAACTTCCGCACAATATGAAAAGGTAACATTTAAATTTCAAACAATAAACTAAATTAGAAATAGTGGAAAGAAGAGATATTTCTATCACCTGCCCAAAATCCGCCAACTTGAGAACACCGTCCTTCGAAATAAGCAGATTGGCCGGTTTGAGGTCCCGATGAACCACCCCATTCCGATGACAATCCCCCACCCCTTGCAAAATCTGCGCAATCCACCGCTTCACCTCCCCGACAGGAACCCCTCTCTCCCTCCTCCTACCGTCCCTGACCACAGACGCCAGATCGGAATCGAGGAACTCGAGCACGAGCACGGCGTCCTCTTCCTCCTGCCAGAAGTACTCCAGCAGATCGACAACGTTGGGGGACTCCCGGAGTACCTGCAGCGCCTCGATCTCGCGGAACGCACTCTGGTAGTCGTGTATCTCCTTCAAGGCGACCGCGAGCCCGTCAGAAATGCGCCGGCCCCGGTACACGTCGGAGTAGGCACCCGAGCCCACCCGGCCGATGATCTCGTAGCGCTGGATGATCTCCGACCTCCCGTAGATGCTCCAGCTCCGGGACGGCCGCTCTTCCGTCGCCGGTGGTGAGGAGGACGGTTGACGATCCATAGGCGTGGAGAGAAGATCAGAGGACGACCGAAGCCAGGGAGCGCTTTCCATTTTTATCGTCAGTGACTACACTCCTGAAAACAAATTAAAACAATTTTATTTTCGTACATGAAATTCATTAAAGTTTGGGTAAGATTACAAAAAATAACAGAAATTAAATTTTAACTCGATATCTACAATAAAAAGTTTCATATTTATATTAAAAAAGGTTTTATATTTTAGTTTTCATGCTTTATTGATTATTGATTAGATACTTAAAATTTCAATTTCTCGTTAAAATTTATTCAATTTTTTAGCCAATAAAAATAAATATAACTTAAATTAAGTTATAAAAAACTTTTTAAACTTTTAGCTAATTATGTAATTACAGGCTCATTTGTGCTTATTGAAAGTATAGAAAAAGAAATTTGAGAAATGAAAAAGAAAAAGGTAAAGAAAAATTAGAAAATAAAATTTTGTTCAAAGTCGTTGTGTATTTTATGAAAATTTAAAAAAAATTAAATATTCTTTAATATTTTATTGCTGTTAGCTTTTCCTTTTTCTTCCTTAATGTTCTCTACTAATGTAAGTTATTTGCGCAAAAAGAGGATTAAGAGAAAGGAGAAAAGTGAAAGAGAGAAGAAGTTGAGAAAAAGAGAGAAATGATGTCAAAAGAAAGGGAAAATGTAAAAGAGAGAAGATGTCAAAATAAGAAAAAAAATGGTGTTGGGAGAAGACATAAAAGAAGGATCGAGAGAAAGCGAGAAATGTGAAAAAAATA
The DNA here is from genome assembly GCA_024699675.1 of Amphibolis antarctica. Lineage (NCBI taxonomy): Eukaryota > Viridiplantae > Streptophyta > Magnoliopsida > Alismatales > Cymodoceaceae > Amphibolis > Amphibolis antarctica. The sequence continues at coordinate 27,976 of JAMKPZ010002716.1, forward strand.
AAAAGGTGAGAAGAATAAGAGAAACGATGTCTAAAAAATGGGAGTAATAACATTAAAAGAAAAGGAAAAGAGACGTTAATCATAATAAAAAAAAATTTACTCTGCATTATAAATTCCTATATATTATTATTATTATATAAATTTTTATATACAAACTTCTGCATCATATTTTATTTAAGATTATTTGATTAATTTACCGTGTACTCGTTAACCTATCCATGTATGGTAATTGAGTTTTTCAAGTCTTGTATCTTCCGCTTCTCCAACTTTTTCATTTTTTTCGCTCTAATTCCTTCACCGCCGCCACTACTTCCTTTCCCCTCTCCTCCGTCACACACTACATTGGATGCAGAACAAGTCGACGATCTACTTCCGTCCTACACGAGACATTGTAGACTTTGTGGTATATAATAAATATAATTAAAAAAATTCTACAACAAATAACAGAGATTAGAAAGTAAAGTTACTTTGGTCTAATTGCTTGGTTAAACTCCGTCAATTAGAAAATTAGAACTGAAATTTTTTGGATTCAAGAATTTACAAGGTCAGATTGTTTTGCAGATAAATATTGACTAGGAGGAAATTTACGTGAATAAATAAAGATGTTAAAAATTATAATTAAAAGAGTAATTAAAGACGATTTGTGTATATGCGTGTATATAATTTGAAAAATGACCAAGAGTAATACAATCAATTGTTTACCAATAATAAAAAATTTCTTATTAAAATTTATGATTTTAAATTTTATTTTTTTTAATATAATAAATTTATTTCAAAATAATAATTTTTAAAAAAAAACAAAACACAACAGCTGTCTGCCTTATTGTTGGAAAATGTGGTGTTGCGAAAGCAAAGCCGGCCCGCCGCCCGTCGCCCGCCTTAGTCCTCACTCACGGGAGAAGGGAGACGAACTTGACTAGTGTTGTGGCAGCGTTTTGAGCCGCCAAGGGAGCGTAGACGGAGGCCTGGTTGGAGTTGTCGGAGCCGCCGCCAGCAAGGTCGGAGAGGGATCTAATGGCGACGAAGGGCATGGACTGCTGAAGGCAAACGAGTGCAACGCCGGCGGTCTCCATGTCGATGGGGGTGACGTTGAACTTGGACCGTAGGAACCCCCTGTACGCTGCGTTGTCGACGAAGGTGTCGGCACTGCATCCCCTCTCCGCCACCGTCACCGTGGGAGATCTCGATAAGCAGGTGGTCGTGTTGACGCATCTCTCCAATTCCATGCCCTAAAAAGAATACATGTCCTAGTTTTGGTGAGTAAAGATCGTCGGTCAAAGATGCATAAACAACTTCGCGAAGGTGTTTTGGATCGAAGAAAACGAAGTAACATGTGGAGTATACGCCAAGTAACCTGAAGCCTCTTGGAGATTGCTAGGTACTTGCTATCAGCTTTAACCCAGAAGGCGTGTTGCCTCTCTTCTGGTGTTCCGGTCGCCGGAAATATCTCCTCACGCTGATACCAGACCCTGTTCAACAGGTTGGTGCCTCCTTCCCGTCCAGTCAATATCGTCTCATTGTCGTAGTCTGAGAATTTCAGGTACCCAATTTCCCTGGTGTAGTCTCCATTGGACTCCAGAGAAAGCTCGTTAGTTTCGTCGTCTCCATATCTCTGCAAATGTATGGAACATGTACGGCCGACTTAAAAATTCAATCACAAAAATTATGCTTTCTGATTTAGGTTTACGACTGGTTCATTTCTTCCGATCACCTGCCAATTCCAGAGACCAAGGTGAGCCCAGTACCGTGGAATGGTGACGTCTCCGATCTGTAGGTTAGGATCTGCATTCCCTGCAATTCCAAAGTGCACAACACCTTCTATCTCAAACAGACCCAACAGCAACTGGGTAGTGGTGCCTGCATTAAGCTGTAAAATATGCAAATATTTAATCCAAGACAGGGACGAACGCTACTGGAATCGTGAGGTGAAGAAAAAAAGAAAAACTAATCTTTTATTTTCCATTACCATGCCAAGCCCCGTCATCACCATAATCACCTTCTTGCTCTCTATTCTTCCAAACCTGAATCTTTTCCCTGGATGACAAAAGAGAAAGACAACTTTTATTAGACGTCTCTCCTTCTCCCTCGGAGATCGATCGACCAAAAAAGACCCAAATTCTCGAGCACACGAGTTGAAGACCTGCCAAGTCCAGGGCCCCGAGCTCCTCGTTGGGAACAAAGCCTTGTGATCGGAGGAGAGGATCCATTTCGAAGGCGTTTGGCACCACGATGCCCAGGTAAGGTCCCTGACCGTTCGCTTTGCTTATCTTCTTCAAGGTTTCCCGAGGGATGGCTCCACTACAAGCTGTGCAGAGTACAAACAACGCGAGGAAACCTAGAACGGCCTCACACTTCATGGTTGCCTTCTTTCCTTCGACACGGAGGATGAGTGGTGGAGGAGCTTATCCTTTTTAAATAACAGACAGCCAAAGGAAGAGCGTCGATAAAAGCAAAGGCGGCGGCGGTTTGGCGGCGGAGGTCGGCAGAGAGAGAGAGAGGGATTATTTAATATTAACGGGGGAAGAAGTCCGCAAATGGCTTTTTGCGTCTTCCACTTTTTTTCTGGATGGTTCCGTTGCATCGTTCTTTGATTATTTTTTTACGGTATTAATGAATTTTAAATTCACATGATTTAAATTTTTGACGAGAATAAATAATTGTTTAATTTAAATATTTTTCATTTACGTGTTTTACTTTTTTTATCCTAATAAATAATAGTTTCATTTGAAATATTTTTTTTAAAAAAAAAAATTACTTTCACGATGACATAAATGTATTCACGAAATAATTTTTTTATATTAATCTTATTATAACATCTAATTACATCAATATTAAAAAATATAATTTTAATATTAATATTTAATCACATCAATATTAAAAAATATAATTTCAATATTAACATCTAATCACATCAATATTAAAAAATATAATTTTAACATTAACATCTAATCACGTTAATATTAAAAAATATAATTTTAATATTAACGTCACTTATTAAAATATTAAAAGACATTAATTCTTCTTTTCAAATGACGTGAGAATTGAGACCATTTTGAGTGTTTATTTCGAAAAATTGTAAAAATTATTTTTTGCTATTCCTGTAGGTGAAAATGTGTTCTAGATATAGCCAATATCGCATGCTTTACATATTTTAAAATTTAACATTTTGCTGTAAAGGAAAAAAATTTATCTAGTACGAGAAAAATCAATTCTTGGTGAAAATTATTAAAGATATTTATTTTAAACATGATCATTATAGTTCCCTTTTAAATAAATTTAATATTTTGTTTCAAAATAAAGTTTATATGAATTTTTACTATATTTTAGATTTTTAATGACTAATTTTTGGATTCATACTTGACCTCTTAAATATAATTTTCCTTCCTTATATTACCTTTTAAATTGTCTTAAAATCTCGATTGCAAAAGTATTCAATTTTCGTACTCTTAAAAGAAAGTTGTTAACTTGATGTATGACAATGCAAAGGACTCAATTGAACTTGTTAATATTCCTAACTCTATTAATTTATTAACTTTTACTATAAAAATCTTATTAACTTTACAAACATCTTAACAAGTCTAAAGCTTCTCTTTCAAAGTAAAAATTTTAACTTGGTTTTGCAAACTACGTAATTGGAGATTGGTTATGCAAATTACCTTAATTCTTAACTTGTTAGACTTTGAAATTGCAACTAGTCAGGGTAGCCTTAATTTTGTTAAATTTTTAAAATATAATAGTAAATTATAGACAATTAAATTTTTTTTTTGAACCAGACAATTTAAAGAACCTACTGAAAAAATAATTATGTAATTTAATTAACTCGCCTGAAATGTATGTAAATTTCACGTAAAAAAATAATTATTAAAATTTAATAACTCAACCGTCACTAATGTCCCAGTATTCGCATTTTTGCCTTTCTCGTACCTGCGGATACACCCTAGCACATCTCCCCTTCGCATCCTTGGAGTGCCATGGATCCTCCACCGGGCGACGCCTGGATCGATACTTACCTCCGCATGCGCCCTCGTTGGGAGCTACTCAAGGATTACTCTCAGGTCCCGAACAATCCTGATCGAATCTCGTTCTAGGTTTCCACTACAGAAACATTTCTTTTGGTTGATTGTTGTATGGAATAACCATTTTCTCGGAACTTTTTTTGTTATGCTTTGCTTGATTACGAATAAAGTATACAATTTTTACTCTCTTTTTCTCGAATTTGATGGTCTCAAAGCAGACCCCGATACCGATCGTCATATCCAGAGTAAACCAATTTGATGCAGCGAGGCTGGATGTAGAAATGTCAGCTATGTTAAAGGAGCAGTTGGTTAAAGTCTTCTCTTTGATCAAGGTGCCAATTTTTTCATGCTTAGCTCTTCTTTTCGGGGTTTTGGCGGTTTTGAGGTTTAGTTGTCTTCGTTATTTCTTTCTATTGGGGTTAGCCAGGGATCGTATTGGAATATGACGTGGAACTCAATACTTTCCTGGAGTTTCTCATATGGAGGTTCTCTATCTGGGTGGATAAGCCAACTCCCGGGAATGCTCTCATGAATCTCAGGTATAGGGACGAGCGTACAGCACCCATGCAGGGAAAAGGAGGTTAGTTTTGTCCGAATTTTCTCCAAGTGTGAATTCTGGATAGCTAGCTTGTTATTGGTAGTTCGTCGTCATTTCATGCTATTTTATAACTCTTTCTGAACTACACAATTTCTTAATCCTCTTCATAGAATCTATTCAGTAGCAGATTCTCTGTAATACAATTTCACTAAACTATTTGCATTTGGAAAATCATAGTGTCTCGGAAAGTAATTTTTATGCTAAATAATGACCTCCTTAAATTTCATTCCAGTAAGACCTATCTGGATACTGGGCCGTTTAGGAATGATTATTAATTCAAAAAATTGTGAAGGAATTGAGATATTGCTAGCATTCATCATTGAGTTGTCAGTTGATAGATTACATCTCCATATGGTGTACTTGGTTGTACTTTGATTGTACATTGTTCAATGGGTGCATAAAGTAGGTGTCCTTTTTTTTCCCTGTCACTTTGAAGTGGAATTGTGAATGGGAACATGACCAATCACTATTGGCTATTACGGGTCAATTGATGTTGGGCTCATTTTCTAGGCTTGACCCAATTACTTGATCATGGATAATCGATTGGTAGACATTGGTTGGTTGAGTTGCTTGCCTGATTTGGGTTATGATAAATACAATGAAGTCCGTGAACCTAGTTTGAATTGGGACACTCCTATTAAGAACATTGCATCTTCAAATTTGTTGAAAGAGAAAAGGCCTTATGTTTTTTATGCTTTCTGTACTACCCATCATGTTGATCTAATTTCATGCTAAGATTAAGAATATCATCACTAAGCAAGGGTTACTATTTTTATTGATCATCATCATGCTCCTTGTATTTGATGTGAACTTGTTAAAGAAAGAAATACTTAATATTACCTGATGCTACATGATTCGGAACAGCCTTCCTTATCATGCAAAGTTTGCTTCATAACAAAAAAAATTGAGATTGTTAATTCAGAGGAGATAAGTTGAGATTGTGTTGAGATAAGTTGAACCCTACAGATTGATATTCACTTTTGATGAATGATCTAATATGAAGTGTTCAAAGAAAGATAAACATTAAAGTGACTAGCAACCTATTAGTTTTTGAGTGGTGTAGTCTTGGCTCTTGACACTACTCTATCTTTGGTGAGGGTTCTAGGTCTCTTATTGACACCAATAAAAAACTTGCCACGTATTTCATTTTCTATATCACATTGACTGCAAATGATTGTTTGATAGTTTAAACCATCCTTGGCCTGTAGCTGAATGTTACTTCAATCCATATTATTTCTATAGTGATATTAAAGAGAAGAACAAGGGGTTGGTAATGGAAGGAGTCGTTAAGTGTGAGGGGACCTTTTTGAGGAGGATGCTTTACTCAATGAGATTATGGATGTGGAGTTCAAAGTTAGAAATGGAAAGGGACGATTCAGAAAATATTTGGTTATAGGGTAGAGTTTAGCCCTAAAATGGACCTAGGTAAAATTTTCATTGATTTTTTACTTAAATTTTATCACCTTTACATGTAAAGATTTGATTTGAAGGTTAGCTTGTGCATTTTTGGGTTGTGGACATAATTAGAGTATTTTTGAGATGTAATGCAATTTACTTACCTTTGCAATGTTATATATGCAATATATGGTTGTATGCTTGTCTTATTTCTTGCTGCTTGATGGACTCCAGCAAGCATTTGTAATTGATTGTTTGCTACTTAATATAAGACTCACCTTAACAGTTGAACTTAAAAATTCGCTGTGTTTCATCCATTGCTTCAGGATTGATGATTGCCAATGATGAATCAATACCACACTGTGACATAGAGGTGTAATGCTTATTGCTGGAACCACCGAAAAATGTTTTGTTGCTAGTAAATTAAAAATGACATTATCCTAGGCCAACCAAGTTTTAAGGGGTATCAATTACAAGCTTGCAAATAAAAATACTGCTAAAATTCTGGAGATATTTTTTGCTTTCCTTTGTCATTTATTTATCAATAAATTGCATAAGTTGCATTTCTGTATTTGATGTTTTATAAAATAGCTCAATTGCATCCATTCCAGTCAGAACAGGGCTTGAAGGACCTGGACTTTCTGTTTCTCAAAAAATCTTGTATTGCTTGTCAACCATTGGTGGTCCATACATCTGGTATCGTTTACAATCTTTCTCTGCTTTCCGCAGATCAGGAGATCCTAATCAGGCATGTTTTGATCTTGCGTGTTAACTTTTTTCTAGAATTGTACTTTACCTTTTCATATTTACTATCCGATGGAAACTTGGTAATAATGCCTTCAAAATTGTTAAAATGTTTTCTTTGTGCCACAGACATCATTGCCACGACATGTTTGGAGTTTGATACAGTACATTGAGAAGTGCTTCAAAGTAGTCTCCTTTAGCAATCTTTTGATCTTCCTGTGCACGGGAAGGTATTTTTGACCTGTTCAATTAGCCATTAAAATTTTAATAATCTTCAAGTTCTATAAAGTCTGTTCTTGCTTCTTGTGAAGGAGTTTTGGAGATTGCATCAATTATAATCACTTTGCCACACCTAGTATGCTATAATATGCTTTTGTATGTTTTAAAGGTCTCATTCCTTGGTATACATATTGTTGCTGTTCCTCTGTGTGGTACTTGTTCATGCTGTTTTCTGATACACATTTTGTGATATTGATGTAAGTAATAAGTCTCCATTATTACTCTCTAGATATCAGTTCTAGTCTGCAGATCAGAATCACTAATAGCAACTACATTGTTTTGGTCACAATTATGGAGTTTTAAATATATCTTGATTTGTACAATTTCTGATTCAACTTGTCCTTAGCATCTAATTGATGTTTATTTAACTTGATGAGAGTTATCTTATCTTATTATGAAGATATATTTTTGCAAGTGCAAACAAAATCTGTTCCCATCATAATTAATCATTAAGATGCCCACCTAGATATTCCCTATGCACTGCCTATGTGTGCTACTTTTTAAATTTTTTATTTTATATATTCAATAATCTTGTTGTATTTTATTTAATCTAACTTAATATTGTATGTTACAACCTGCTGCTCAAAAAACTTTGTATGTTACAACTTTTTATTGTAAACTTTAGTTTACAATGATTATATACGTTAATTATATATAATCATATAACATGTATGGAAATTTTTTAGTTTTTTGAATCTAATCATGACACTTGAGGTTAAGCTTTGACAGTTTGATGTAACATTGTTCCATTGTGATTTGGAGGTCACAGGTTTGAATCCTAACAAATATCATTTCTATTTATTTAAGGCTGCATATGATTGGACTCTTTGAGCCTCCACATAACACATTGGTGGAAGCCTTTTGCTTTGTTTTTCCCCTTTTTATTCATGGCACCCAAGTAAGTTGTTGCTTAGGTGCCCTATGCTAATGCTTGAGTACCTTGCTTTCTAAATAATTAAATGATGGTTTCATAGGGCATATAAAGAGAGGGTAGCAAAAGACACTCTACTTTATGGGTGTTAGTTCTTTTTTTGAGGTGTTAGTTCTTTTTTTGAAGTGTTTATGGATGTTAGTTACGGGAACATTTTGATATTGCTGTGTTTTGGATGATGGCATTATCCATTTCTTGACATGTTAGATGTTGATTTTGGGGACCTCATACAATGAATAGTTTCGGATCATGACTCAAACAACTTTAGCATCAGAAATTTGATAATTAAATCTTCACCTTTTTAGATTGATCAGTACTGGATTCTTATTTTTGATTTTGCTAATGTTGGTGGTTTAAATCAATACAAAAATAGTAGGAATAATAATCAATGCCTTAGTAATCCCATCGTGGATGGATTAAGCTGATATGCTGTAATTTTTATTTTAAGGTTCTAACAAGATTAACATTTGGAGTTTTGATATGGTTATAGTTCATCTTGGATCTATAGCTTATGAATTATGATGCAAGTGTGTGACAGTCATGTTCTGGCTTACGTAGATTGTGATATAGATTATTTACGTTGTTATTTTCAAAATCTTATAGTTATTCATACAGGTATCGCACCATTATTGAGCGAATTCTCAGAGCAAGGCTTGTATATGGAAGCCCCCACATGAACAGATCTGTTAGCTTTGAATACATGAACCGACAGTTAGTATGGAATGAATTCTCGGTAATTTCTTCACTGTAGCATTGTGTAATTATCCTGGAACATAATATAATTTTGCAATCTGATTGAAGTTTTAACATGTTTAACTGATAGAGAAGTTAGAGTTGCATGGAAGATTTGTACATCTGTAGTTAATCTCACTGGATTCACTCTTAAGTAATATCTTTCTCTTTAAAAGAAATTTCTGGTATAAGAAAAATCAACATTTAGATGCTGAATATAATAATATTCATGTTGGTGCCATTATCACTAATTGCACTTCCTTATTACGTGCATCATTGATGTTGTGAAGATGGCAATTTGGCATTTGAAACTCTAATCATCATTGAAAATGTCACAAAGCATTATGGCTGTAGTACTGTTTGTTGTAAACAAACTTTTTATTTTTGAAATTCTTCAAAGATAACTTTATTAATGGAATCAAAGATTTACAATACAATGTGGTTAAAAATGTTTTCATGATGACCCTTCATTTAAGGTTCCAAGTTAATAGTATTTTAATTTATTTTCATTACAGAAACTGTAATAAATAGGTGCCTCTAACTGAATACCTATTCTTCTCAATGTCAACTTCAGGAGATGTTGTTGCTACTTCTTCCGCTTCTTAACTCCTCCTCAATTACGAAGTTTCTAATTCCATCTTCAAAGTGTAAGCCATCTGGTTCTAATGATACCTTGGTATGCCCCATATGTCATACAGATCCTGTTGTTCCATTTCTGGCCGTTCCTTGCCACCACAGGTTTGTTATATCTAATTTTTAGTTAACTTTTCGATAAAGCATACTAGAGTTGCTTTTGTTGTATTTCTTTCTCAAAAAAGTTAGTGCCTGGACAATTAATCCTCCTTGCAAAAAAATGTTACCTTTCCTAGAAGCTTGTGTCAACTACTAATCTGAAATCAACCATAATCTTCAACAAAGGGGGCCAATCACATGTAGAAATTTTGAGATTCCGAGAATGCACTACATCCAGAAAAAAACCCCAATTATGCAGAATCCATTATGGGGTATTCAGATTATTGTGGATTACAATATATTGTTTATGACATGGAATAAGATACATTAAATTGTTGGTGACATGAATTCTGTGTTAAATTCTGATTTCCATTCTGCAGTCTTATAAATTATAACAGTCTGTATATTATAACCAAAAAATATGGCGCATAATGAACTTGATTATGATCAGAATCTTTGTCAAGTTCACTTGTTTCAATTCTAGCATAATATTATAATTCTACAATGAAGAAATCAATTGTCTGAACTAACCACTACCTAGGATATCCATTTGAGACACATTTTCCTATGTAAGCATTTTTAAAAATTGTGGTATATCTTTCATTGGTTGTCACTCTCTGTGATCCGGTTTATGTGTACATGGTTTGATGTTGTGATGTTCAGCTTTCTGAATTCTATGTATTTCTTAACCACAAAAGATACCGAAATCCTATAAAATTTAATTCATAATTTCTGTGTAGCCAACCACCATGTACTAAGCATACCTCTTTGGAGTTTTAGATCGTCGTAATAATGGAGTTTTTCTGTTTCTTCAGGTATTGCTACTACTGCCTTCGAACAAGGTGTGCTGCGGTTTCATTGTATCGATGTGAATGCTGCAATGAGCCTGTGGTTGCATTGCAGAGAGCAGGGGCATTGCTTGGCGAAGTTTCAAAATCAACTTCCAATGATGGAATCCATGACGATAAACAAAATAATTGATTGCATAATATTTATAAAATGCCAGGGAACACATTCTTTGATTCTAGAGAGTTTCTCACTAGGGATGTCTAGATCAGTTTGAAAAATTTATTCTCACAGTGTCTCCAATCGCATAACTCGTTACTGTAAATTTGAAAGTGCATTTTACTTGTACGGGCCTAAATGACCATATGGCTAAATCAGTTTGCCATGTTTTTGTCTTAGCAAAGCCCCGGCAAAGACATCATGCCCATGGATCTGCCGTCCACTTTCTGCAGGCGTATGTTTCCTCCCACTTGCAATATGCAGTTGGAAAGACAATTTTGTGTTGAGGGCTTGTTAGGTGGGCGATGAATTTCGATTCAGGTGGACTACTGAAGAGCCACACCTCGCGATTCATGACACATACAGAAAAGGGTCAGTGAAAGCCCTCCAATTTGAAATTATCTTCTAGGTCATTTTATTTATTAGTCTTGGCATGACCTCCCCGGGTAAGATCTTGTATTTGTACCATGGAATCGATATATGCTTCATCATTGACCGGAAAAAGATGTGGATCGTGGTGTCCATGGGGTCAAGGTCACCTTTGGATTTTAACTTTATGGATTTTAGAGCAGCAAGCCAGCTTTTGGTACATGTGGCATGGTGATTTGGTCCTCCTGCCCTTGCTTGCCCACTAGAGAGTAATGATGGGATTGGTGTCGCGCCTTTTGAATTCTTTTTACCCTCCTTTGCTTCTCTTTCTTCGATACTGTATTTAAACAATCGTTTATGAGCTGATTTGCAGCAACTAATCTTTCAATCGAAAGTGGAGTGTTTTGCAGAAATTCCTTGAAAGGTCGGTGCTTGAGAGCCACTCACTCGCACGGAGATGGGTCGGTCGTCGTTGCATGTGTTCCGGTTTGTATGAACGAAAAGGTTTTACAAAATGAAAATTTGTCTTTCCCCTTTGTTGTTAATTGTATGTCCATGACACTGATCATCCATCTTGCTTGCAGAGTTTGTTTGTTTAGAATTAGATTGAGTGAGTTTCACTTTTTTAAAAAAATATATGATTTATGTTTTGATATAATTTTTAATGTAAAATATTAAATTTTTTTGATAAATATTACAATATCAATAGAATATCGTGATGTATAATAAAAAATAAAGGTATATAGTAATTATCTCGTAAATAATTAAGGACCGTATACTTTCATTGTAGTAATTTTCCGTGGACACGAAAGAAAACCTCGCCGCTAATGTCAAAAGTGGCGGTTGCGATTTCAGTGTCTTGCGCATCGTCGACGGACGGAAGCTAGCCGACCATTCTGACTAAACCCTAACTCTAAACACTGTTGTGATTGATCTGCGCTTGTGCGGAGAATCTTTAAAAAATTAATGCCAGGGGGATCGATGTGGAGAGGTAATTAAATCGATTAACATGTCGTGATTAATAGAAGACGTTCGGTCTAATATATATACAATAGTCTCTGGTAAATCACAGGCATACGGGAGGAAGAGTGAGGAGAGACGATAGGCATGAGTGAAGCATGACGTGATAATTAATAAAACTCTGCTTTAAAATTAAACGCAAAAGAAACAGACAGGAGGAGTGGAATACACGCACGCTCTTATGAGGCGAGGAAAGGTGTGGGTCAGCGGTGGACGCCAGAGAGCGAGGATGAGAGGAGGAGGAGGGAGGCCGTTTGGTGCATGGTCGGCGGCAGATGCTGCTGCTGCCTGCCCCATTTCTCGGATGCTCCGGGCACGCTTGGGTCCAGCACCACACTCCACTCACTCGTATGATCATATCTTCCCTTCTCTCTCTCTTCCTGCCTTTTCCTCTCTCTTTTTCCTTACGTTAATAAAAGTTTCTTTTTCTCCCTACCTGCTGTTCAAATTGCATGTTGTTTTTTAACGCAACTTTTATATTCCTTTTCTTTTCCCCCTTTTTTTTAAAAAAAAAACTTCGACAACAATAATAACAACATTCTTTAATTACACCCGGTAAAGTTTTAACTCTCCATATATATAAATCCTTTTTTGAAAAAGAAGAAGAAAAGCTCATTTCCTCGATCTCCACCGTCCAATTTAAAACTTTCGAAAAAAAAGTTACAGGGAGGACGAAAGCATTGCGTTACGTGTCTCCGGGCGAGACCGTGTGGACTGGTAGTTAACTCTTTTTTTATTTTAAAAAAAATTACAAAATTTGGTAATTTATCAACGGAGAAGATTAATTACAAGTACATTAATTAATTATCAACGGGGCACGTGGGTGGCTGCCCCTCCCCCTGCTTCTGCTTTTCGACGGAGAAGATTGAAAGATTCTCCTTCTCTTCTGATTCTCACGTTTCATTCAACCCCCACTGCCGTGTCCCGTTTTAGCGGAACTTATGGTTTATTTTGACCCCCAACTATTCTCACGTTTAATGTAACGTTACATGTATTTATTTACGTCGCTTTTAACTCTAATGTTTAATAATAATTAAAATTTAAAGCTACAGAAACGAAGGCAACCTCAATTTGTAATGACTATATATGTACCATCATACGTGACAATTACAGGGATTTGTGTTTTTTGGAAACTAATAAAAAGAAAATTTTAAATTTTTTTATTATTAAAATTTTAAAAATTTGGAAATAAAATTTTTTATAAGACCATTTATACAACTTAAGAAAATTTATATTTAATTTTAAAAAAATTAAAAATATTCTAAATTTTTAACATTTCAACAATAAATTTTTTAAAAATTTTCCTTTTCACCGATTTTTAAGATACACAAACCCCTCTTTAAGTTCATTCATAAGAAAGTCTTGAATCTGACAAAAATAAATTTGTAACAAGATCTGTATATTATCAATATCATTATCATTATTGAAATTCAATTACCATATCATTCGTAAAATGAATCTTTGCTTTTATTCATGTAAAGTATGCGCATAACTGTATTATAAAAAAATACACGTACATCGCAATTCTCTCGCGTGGCCACGGCGGGGCAGTGGCGGTTCGGCCGACGAAACTGTTACTTTAAATTCCTCTTTTCTTTTTTGAATAATATAATATATAATAGATTGTAGTTGAATTTTTCTGCACGTTACTTTAATCGTGAAGAAGAAAGGAAGGGAACAGGGGCCAAAAAAAATAAAATACTTTGTATATAAAAATTTACATAATATAATAACATATATGAAAGTGCGTAAAAAATTGATTCTAGCTAGCAGCTAGCTACAGGATTTATTAAACGAAACCTAAATTACACATAATTAAAGTCAAAAGGAGCAAAAGAAAGGTAACAATCAATTAATTAAAACAAAAACGACAAATCCTGGCCACGAGTCTAATCAAGTCAATTTCTTGCAAATGGTTCTTATTAGCAGGGAGTGGAAGAGATAGAGCGAGAGAGGAGGCCAGGGCGGGGAGAGTGGATCGGAAGTGCCACCTAGCTTGCTTGCTTGTGAGAATGAATAGAGAAGTGTACCGGAGCACGCCAGGGGTGCAACATATGATGGGAGGAGGAAGCAACGCTGGGTGGTGGAACCTGATCGACATGAGGGAGTTACACTCACGGCCGGCGTCTCCTCTCTCGTCTTCTGTTGCCGCTCTTCCAGATCAGTACCCACATCCACCTCTCGTCCCCTGCCAGCAGGATGGCCAAGATCTACCTCAGTCCTACAGCCAACTGCTGCTGTAAGTCACTCCTCCTCAATGCTAATTATCTAACTAACCAGTAAGCTCT
>JAMKPZ010002717.1:0-46476 GCA_024699675.1 Amphibolis antarctica
CGTGATATTTCACAAACTATATTCTTATCTAACACTTATTTAAATAACTATACCCCTTCGAATATCAAAATGAAGTGTTCTAAATATTAAACATACTTAATCCACTAACTTAAAATGCTTAACCTAAATCAAATATTCAAGTGTTAAATAATTTAGCATTAACTTAAATAATATTTACAGTTATATTCAAGTAATAAGTAAATGGATAATTAGCAAACATAATTACGACTTTTAAATTACCATCAAAAAATGATTAAACTTTAATTAAGAATTCATCATCAAAACATAATAGTCAACAATCTCCCCCTTTTTGATAATTACAAAATTAATTTGATGTTGTAATTATCTATTGTTTTCAATTTCAATTAATTTGATGTTCTTTTCAATCGATTATTTTGCACGTGTCGTTGTGTTTAATTTCAATTACAATATACATTATTCTAGGATAAGCATTTAACTTCTGCATATCTTAAGGATTTTCTAATAATTGATTTACAGAAGTACCGTAAAAATAAAGTAGCGACGGACGGAAGTACCATTTACAGACCTATCTACAAACGGTAGTTTCGTGACTTTACCTTACAATTAGGTGGAAGTATCGTCAATTGAATTATTTGGGTGGTTTTGATTTTCAAATATTTAATATTGATTTAAAAGGGACTTTGATTAAATATTATGTCATATATTTAAGTAAAATAAGGAATTTAAGATTACATATTTAACATTTAAATAATATTGGAAAGAATTGAAAAGGAAGACTTTACTATACGTAAAACCGTAAAGTAAAAACGTTAAGTTGATGGCCTAACTATACAACGCACGTGCCTAATTTAAAAAGTCATGTGTTAATGTTAAAATACCAATCTTTTAATACAATCGTCCGGTTTTTTAAAATAAAACGTTGATTCTCTCATCACGTGTGAACTTAAAATTTCACGTGATATTCTACCGTCATATTTCACAAACTATATTCATATCGAACACTTATTTAACTAACTATACCTTTTCCAATATTAAGCCGAAGTGTACTAAATATTAAACATACTTAATCTAGTAACTTAAATATTATGGTGGATTTGATTTTTAATTAATTCAGTTTGAATTAAAAAAGATTTTGATTAAATATTAAGTTATAAAATTGAGTAAAATAATGTATTCAACATTTTCACGTTTTCTTCAAATTGATTATTTTCCACGTGTCGTTTTGTTCAATTTCATTTAAGTATAATAAGGTATTTAATTTTCAAATAAGTGATATAAGTTTTTAAGATTAAGTATTTAACATTTAAATAATATTGGAAAGAATTGAAAAGGAAGACTTTATTTTACACGAAACCGTAAAGTAAAGACATTAAGTTGCAGAGGAAATAACTTCCTCTGGTCTTTGGTAGAAATTAGAGTCATTATATGTGACTAAGTCTTTAACAAACAAGTTGTTAAAGTAAAGATTGTTCTCACTAAAAATGAAGGAAGGTATACCACTTAAGCAGCATTTAGATCAGTTGAATTCCATTCTGATGGAACTCAAGAACACAGGTGTTACCATTGAAGATGAAAATGCAGCTCTCATCTTACTTTGCTCACTTCCTCTCAGTTATGGGAATTTTGTTCAGTCTTGTGTAGTTGGAAGAGATTCCATTACATTAGAAGAAGTGAGATCCAGCCTTCATTCGAGAGAGCTGAGACACATGGTACAGCATGACAGTAATGAGGCAAGTGGTTCTGGTCTCACAGCTCATCAGTAAGAGAATAGAAGTAGAAGCCAGTGGAAAGGGGGTAATAAGAACAAAAACAAGAGCAAATCCAAAAGCAAATACTCAAAGGATACTTGCAATTTCTGTAAGGAGAAGGGACACTGAAAAACAAACTGTCTCAAGTTGAAGAAAAAAGGAAAGGCTACAGTGGTAGAAACAGATTCTGCATCTGATGGTGATTTTTCTCTTACAGTTTGTTGTAGTGCTTATTCAAGTGATCAGTGAATCATGAACTCAGGAGCATCCTACCATATGATTCTGTGTAAGGAGTACTTTGATACATATGAGCAGGTAAAGGATGGCCAAGTGACCTTGGCCAATGGCAATGTATGCTCCAGAACAGGTGTTTGCACTATCAAGTTTAGGATGCAAGATGACATGATTAGAGGTTTGAAAGATGTTTGGCATGTTCCGAAACTAAGTAAAAACCTAATTTCTCTTATGGCCCTTGATTCTAAAGGTTACAGATATTCAGATGGAGGGGGAAAGATTAGTGTTCTAAAAGGTTCATTTGTTGTAATGAAGGGTGTCAAATCTGGCCCCTTATACATTTTGCAGAGCACACCTATTTCTGGTTCAGCTGCAGCAGCTACATCAGATCAAGAGCATCAATCTGTTATTTGGCACTCAAGAATGGGTCATTTGGGACAGAAAGGGATGCAGAGACTGAGTAGTCTGGGTAGGTTTGAAGGACACAAGATTGTTTGCATTGATATGTGCAAACATTGTGTATATGGCAAGCAGAAAATGGTGTCTTTTGGCAAAGGTCAGCACAGTTCAAAAGGAGTATTAGACTATATACATGCTGATTGTTGGGGACCTGCACGACAGTCCTCTCATGGAGGATAAAGGTATTTCCTTTTTATTATTGATAACTACTCTCGCATGAACTGGGTTTTCTTCTTGAAACATAAGAGTGATGCTTTTGAAAGTTTTAAGCATTGAAAAACTCAAGTAGAAAATCAAACTGATAGAAAGGTCAAATACTTGAGGACAGATAATAGTCTTGAGTTTTGCTCTGAAGAGTTTAATAATTTTTGTAAAGATACAGGAATTACCAGACATTATACTGTCAGACATATCCTTTAACAGAATGGAGTGGCAAAGAGATTGAACAGGACACTCCTTGAAAAGGTTAGGTGCATGCTATCCAATGTAGGTTTGAGCAAGAACTTTTGGGCAGAGGCTGTTAACACAGCTTCCTTTCTGGTTAACAGGTCTCTTTCTAGTGCTATAGATGGTAAGATACCATTTGAATTGTGGAAGAATAGGTTTGCAAATTATTCTAAGCTCAAGATTTTTGGATGTCCAGCTTACTACCATGTGAACAATGGGAAGCTAGAGCCTCGAGCTAAGAAAGACTTATTTGTTGGATATGGTATTGGAGTAAAAAGATACAGAATTTATGACATTGCATCAGGTA
This sequence comes from Amphibolis antarctica, assembly GCA_024699675.1. Classification (NCBI taxonomy): domain Eukaryota; kingdom Viridiplantae; phylum Streptophyta; class Magnoliopsida; order Alismatales; family Cymodoceaceae; genus Amphibolis; species Amphibolis antarctica. Next base: position 3,178 of record JAMKPZ010002717.1, read on the forward strand.
AAGTGATATACAGTCATGATGTCACTTTTGATGAAAATGTTTTGTTGCAGACTATAAAAGAATTGGAAATTGCATCACCAGAAGTTGAGAATACTACTCCTGAACAGGTAGAGTTATATATACAGCAACATGGTAATATTGATCAAGTTGAACCAAAAGATAACTCATTAGGTGTTCAGGAAAATGCAGTTGAGAAAGAAGAGGTAGAGCAACCACCACCAAGAATCATTGGCAGAGAATGTCCTAGAAGGGACATTAGACCTCCTATTAGGTATGGCTATGAAAATTTGGTTGCTTTTGCCTTACAGGTAGCAGAAGAGGTGGAAGATTCTGTTGATCCACCTACTTATGAAGCTATATTGAAATATTCTGATGCTGGTCTTTGGATGACTGCAATGGAGGAGAAACTGCAATCCCTCCATAAAAATAAAACTTGGGAGTTTATGAAACGTCCAAAGAACAAGAACAAGAACATTGTAGGTTGCAAATGGGTCTATAAGAAGAAAGTTGGGATTCAAGGCAACACTAGGGTGCAGCACAAGGCAAGGTTGTTTGCCAAAGGCTATTCACAGCGAGAAGGAATTGATTACAATGAGGTATTTGCTCCTATTGTACGTCATACATCTATTAGAGTGCTTTTGTCTATTGTTACAGTACAGAATCTCGAATTAGAACAATTGGATGTAAAGACGGTCTTCCTGCATGGTGATTTAGATGAAGATATCTAGATGGAGCAACCAACAGGTTTCGTGGTACAGAATAAAGATGATTGGATGTGCAAGTTGAATAAGTCTCTTTATGGACTTAAGCAGTCACCACGACAATGGTACAAGAGATTTGATGTATTCATTACCAAAATTGGTTTTAGCCGCAGCTATTATAATTCATGTGTATGTTAGAACTCTTAATAATAATACACATACTTATCTACTTTTGTATGTTGACGATATTCTCATAGCTGCAAAGAATATTGATGTTATTCAGGAGCTGAAGGGCAGATTAAAATCTAAATTTGAAATGAAGGATCTTGGTCCAGTTGGCAGAATTCTTGGGATGGAAATCAGGCGTGACAGGAATTCTAGTAAGCTATTTTTAAATCAACAAAAGTATGTTGAAAAGATCCTTAACAGATTTGGCATGATTTCTTGTAAAGTCATTGGCACGCCATATAACAGGAATTTGAAGTTATCCTCAGCTATGTATCCTGAATCTGAAGCAGATAAATTAGATATGGAGAAAGTTCCTTACTCTCAGGCAGTTGGTAGCTTAATGTATGCGATGGTTTGTACTAGGCCTGATTTAGCATATCCTTTAAGTGTTGTTAGCAGGTTCATGTCCAATCTGGGCAGGGAACATTGGAAAGCTGTGAAAAGGATATTCAAGTACTTGAAAAGAACTTCTAACATTGATTTATTATATACTGCAAATCAGAATTGTACTTTGGCAGGTTATGTAGATTTTGACTTTGCAGGGGATGTTGATAAGAGAAGGTTTTTGTCAGGCTATGTTTTCACATTTGCTGGTTCTATAGTGAGTTGGAAATCAACTCTTCAGTCTACTGTAGCGCTATCTACTACTGAGGCTGAATATGTGGCTTTGATAAAAGCTGCTAAGGAGGGAATCTGGATGAAAGGATTGTTAGGAGATTTGTGTTAGTACATAGATAAAGTAGACATCTACTGTGATAGTCTCAGTGCTATTTGTCTCTCTAAGAACAATGTCTTTCATGATAGAACAAAGTATATTGATATGAAGTATCAATTCCTCAGGAATGAAGACAGGATAAAGATCAAGAAGATCAACACCCGAGACAACCCAGTTGATATGTTTACCAAAGGAGTTGTGGAGAGCAAGTTCAAGCATTGCTTGGACTTACTCAACGTCTACAGTTATTGCTGACCCTTATGAGTCATGATGGCTCTCATTTGTTATAGGTGGAGCTTGATGGAAGTCAAGGTGGAGATTTGAAAAGAATATGACTTTTATCTTGTTTGTATTTTTGATTATGATTTGTAACTTGATGTACTCAAGGGCATTGTTGGAATTTGGGACTTGAGTATAAAAGCCCAAATTGAGAAATTAAGAAGAAACTTTCTTCCTTGCTTTTTCTTCTTGTACCCACCACTTCAAATAGTGAAATCCACCAAGAGAGCCATCCGTGAAGTACCCAAAGTGAAAGGGAACCACGTAAATCCTTTTGTGTTTGAATGCTCAAGATCACCTCATTCTTCCTTGCAAAAATCGAAGCAAATAGAGGCTAAACGCGTTGGCGAAGAGCTTCAGAAATTTGGCAACGAGCTCCCAAATCTGAGCTTTTCGACCTCGATTTGGGCCCCGATTTCTTCCGAAATCATAGGACTCTTATTCGTGGAAGCACAACAGTTTGTGTGCAAAAATGATAGAAAATGAAATAATAAGAATTTAAGAATTCATAGGAAATGATAATGATGAGAAATCGTAGGAATGTTGTGGTATTTGTGCACAAATAGGAAAACAACAAAATTTGAAATCAAAGTGTATATGCAAAGGGAGTATCCTCAAGAAAAACCACATAAGAAGAAACAAGATACCAACGGGAAGCGGGATGGTAACTCCGATTTCCCTTCTAAATGCGAGGATAACCCAAAAAGACACAATGAAGAGAATGAGGGGAGAGCTTATCCAGGCCAACGGTCAAATCCTTGACAAAAGCAATACACCCAAAAACCTTAGGTGAAAGGGGAAAAAGCACTTGTCGAGGAGAAAGCCACTAAATCGGAACAACACCCCTTAAAGGAGAGGTCGACATGTAGTTAATGAGAAAAGTGGTAGTTATAATCGCATCTCAACTAATAAAGTGTGAGCGACATCAAGAATGTATCGATATTTATGCTTAGCGACCTTGTTTTGTCAGGACGCATGCACACAGATGGTTTGATGGATGATGCCACATTCAGAACACAAAAAAGCAATAGTAGTTTGAACAAATTTAACATTATCTATGTGAAACAATTTAGGAGTACAAGCAAACTGAGTTTAAATTTCATTAAAATAATGACGAATTACATTAAACACATGTTGACGATCTTTTAACAAATACACCTAAGAGACACAATAGAAATCATTAACAAACACAATATAATAATGAAAATCACCATAGACGAGACATGGGTAGGGCCTTGGACATCACAATGAACTAAGTCAAAAGGATGAGACAAACGACAATTGATGACTATGGTAAGTATCACAAAATTGCTTACCCAAAATACATGTTTGACAGGTAAAAGGTTGAATTGACACTAACAATAAGGCTTCACGAAGCTTACACATGGAAGGGTGGCTCAAGCAACGATGCCACAGCAAGCACGAATCACTCAATGCAACAAAATGTAGCAAGCCCTCAAGTAACACTATCCTACACAAGAATGTAAACACCGTGACCTTGTTCAAGACCTAAACCAATCCTCTTGTCTATCTGCAAATCATGAAAGGAACAATGAAAGGGTAACAGATAACATAACAATATAATTGTTTAGTTATCTTACTAATGGATAAGAGATTAATAGGAAAATTAGGAATATATAAGACTTTTTCAAGAAAGATGTTGGAAGTAAGGACATCCCCTTCACTAGAAATAGAGCAACTACGGCCATCAGTAAGGGCAACAGATTGGATATTAGCACAATGTGTAAGGTGATAAAAAAGAGAACGATTACTCGAAATATGGTGGGAAGGATTAGAATCAATAATCTAAGTATCATTAGAGGTGGATATATGAGCAGAAGACATACCAATAACAAGAACATGAGCAGTGGAGGTCTCACTATTTTGTTGAGCACGAAGGATCGTAAGTTCATCAAAATCAGCTTGAGTGACTTGTACCGTTTGAGAGCGAACATCATGACCACAAGCTCCTTTAAATGATGACAGAACTTTCGAGGAGGCCAAATGGGCAAAAGGGGTAGTCAAAGGACACCTGAACTTATCCCAACATTGGTTAAACAGATGGTTGGTGCGTCCATAATATGCACAAGGGGGACACCAACGAGAGCCACGACCACTAGTGTGAGGACGGTCGTCGTTCCTAGAGGACAAGGAGGTGTGAGGCTCACATAAAACTGATTGCACGACAAGGGCAGTGGAATCGGTAGAGGGAGGTGTAGAGGAGTTGAAAGAAGGGGTGCCCGTCAGTCGAAGGATGCAGTTGAACATCGTTTGAAGAGTCGAGATGGCATTGACAGTAAGAATCTGACCTCAAATTTGCGACGTGAGATCTGAACATAGCCCAGCAAGAAAAAGGGCAACATTGAGCTCCTTGTGGTGCCTCTGTTGAGAGGAGAGATCTAGCATGCATGACTAGAAGAGGTTGAGGTCGTCGAGTAGAGAACAAAGCCGACTATAGTAGGTCGGCATCGAAGACTCCCCTTGACAATGAGTGAAGAGTTGCTCGTATGTTTCACAGACACGAGCAATGTTATTGTCCACACCATAGGTCGTGCGTAGAGTTTCCCAAACTTGACGTGTGGGACGAAGACGCGCGATGCTACATGCGATGCACATGCCAAGCGGCAAAATCAGCGGCCTTAGAATCCGGAGGATCATTAGTAAGATGCCATTTACACAGCTGAGACACAATAAAGGTCTCAAATGCACTCACCTAATGATGATAGTTCATCTCATTCAACTTCACGTCGGTGATAGTAAGCTTACCAACCCACGATGAAGAAGACGACTCCATGAAGAAAGAGGAGGGGTGTACACGTGAGAAGACAGAGCTAGCGTCGACGTCAGAGAAGAAGACAAGTTGTAGTTGTTGCTGATGGGAGGGAACTAGGGAAGGGAGGGATTAGGGTTTAACCTTACTCTAATACCAAGTTGAAACTAATGATTTTCACTCATTACAGAATGGTACAAGTACAACATATATATACAATTATAAATAGGTAAACGGATCCACAACATATTTGGTCTATTTATCCAACATACCCTTTCTTCCTTTTTCTTTTTCTTTTTCCATTTCACCTAACCCTTATTCCCTGAAGCCAATGAACCCATCGATGAGGGAGTTTCCCTACTTCCAGTGAGGACGAGGATGAGACAGCAACCAAGCACAAGTGTGTAAGGGTTTTGTCAATAAATGAAAGGGCGAGTGATGAGTGGTGAGTGAGTAGGTGTGGATGTGGGCTTCATCATTGGTGATTTCAAAAGACTCGAGCAACTACAATTGTGGAGCAAACGGGTGAGTGAGCGAGTGACTTCTTCATCTTTTATCATTTCTCAAGTGTTAGGGTGGGAAAAGATTTCCCATCTCTATAATAGTATCACTTTTCCATGAGAAATTTTTTCCTATAGGACATTTTATGCACAAACACTTAATCAATGGGAATTGAATTCCCATTGTTTTCATTTCCCACTATTTTCCGTCATTTCTAACAGCACAAACCCTCTTTACATGTTATTTTCTTTTCCCATCTTTTTGTTGCTAAACTTTTTGAAATGTACAATCACCCTAAAGGTATTTCTCCATTTCATCTTAATCTTATGAATAACACTATAATTTCACCATCATTACTTATTATACATCCTAATTATTTAATTGTCTTATTTTTTGAATCTTATGAATTATTGAAATTTTAGATTTTTTACTGATTTTCTTATAATATTTTTAAAACATAAAAATAAGAATATTATAAGAAAATCAGTAAAAAATCATTAAAATTCAAAAAATTCTTAGAAAACATGAAATTTTACAAGAAATATTTGAATGTACTCTAATAAAGCAACATGTAAAAAAGAAAGTAAAGTAATGCAAACATTACATACCTTAGATGAGTTGGATCTTGAAAAGAAGATACCAAGTTGATGTTGATCTCCCCAACTTGATTTTGAAATGTTTCCATTGATTTATAGTGTTACACATATAGAATGTGTGAGAGGAGCACGTGGAGGAGGACAAGAGACTTTGAAATAAATGCATGGAGAAAGTGCAACGACTTTTTGGGTGTTTTGGTTGATATCCATGCATATCAAATGAAATGAGGATCCAATGCTCCGAAAATGCATCTTGGTTGGCTAAATCTTTACTTGACTATGAAATAGGTGGAAATTTCCATTGAAATGATGCTCAATCCAATATACACTTGGATATTGAATTGATCCCCTCCAAAATCAATCTATTTTGCTGATCCAAACATGACTCCTTATGTACCTATGTGTGGAGAATTATGATACTTTCTCTATTATCATTTTTCCTTCAATAGTTTTTGGTTGATGTGTTGGATGCTTGGATTGAATCCTTTGAAGTGTATATGCATGGAAGCTAGCATCAACATGTGGCAACGAAACTTCATTGACAAATGTTGCATTTCCAAACTATTGATGTAGACCACAAAGCAATTTCAGTAGACATTTCTTGCAAGTGTCAGATTAGCACTTTGTGTCAGTGGGCATTGTGCTTTTGTTTGGTGGTAGACTCACATGTTGGCTGACATGTGGCCCATTTCAGATCAACACGGTGCCTGTCCAAAAATGGGTGAACAACACTTTCAAGCCATTTATCCTTATTGCTCCCCTTCTCAATTTCTCTTCTGGTCCTATATTCTTTTACATAATCTTGAAATACCATAGAAGCTTGTTGGGAAAGCTTGAATGCTTTAGAGAGGCATAGACGTTTGTAAAATCTATGAATAAGTAACCACCTTCACTTTCCCAGAATTTTTTAGGTAGATCTATCAATATTTTCCTAGATCTTTCTTGGAAATATGCATTTCTTCTTGTAGTTCCAACATATATTTCTCTATTTTTCCACCAAATATTTTAATTTTCAACATTCTTTTTGAATTTGGAGGTCTTTTGTAGCATAAAATATTAGATCTACCTTAAAAATATGTATTTCTCCTATGATTTAAGTTCCAAACATATATTTCTCCATTTTTTTGGTGAGGGAAGAACAATATCACGTTCCATAGTCATAAAATTTATCCTCAGGTGAGGATGATGATAAAAAATGGTATTGCAAATGACTATTGAGGAGAGTGATGGGTGTCATTACTGTAAGACAGTCTAAGAAAGTTGGCAACATGAGCAAGTTGAGTGGTTTAGACAAAAAACTTAGTAGTGTAAGCTTGGAGAAGGGCAGCCAAAATGGAAGTTGATTAGAATCAAATGGAAAGAAAATTGTAGAAATATATAGAACATATAGTTGATGAGTTAACAATCTAGATGTAGTTGTCAACACATGAGAAAGTGAAAAAAAAGACATTGAAAGCAATGTTTGGAAAAACGGGGGAGGAGGGCAAGCTGTGGATAAGTTATGTTTCACAATGTTTAATCTAATAATAGTCCTTATCTGTAACATAGGTTGGTTGCAATTGTTGATGAAGGAAAGGGTGTTACAGTACTAACCTATTATGAATTGATAGGGAAGTATTTGTAAGCCGTTAGAGTTATTCATATGGTAGTATTTTTCGGGGGTTTTATGTAAATTGTTTTGTAGATGTATGGTTGTACTCTTGTAATCAATAATACACAACCTATTTTTTCTCTTACCTCTATCTCTCTCTCTCTAAACATGGTATCAAAAACTGAGAAAAGCCTTTGAATCATAATTTGTAAGCAACATTCTAGGTATGTTGCTCAAAGAAAGAATATGATATCATCTTAATAAGGAAATATATGAGCTTAAGCAGGGTTCACAAGTATGGTTTCAAAACTTGGTGAGGTAGTGATTCAAGGAGGTTTCAATAGATGCCAAATAGATTATTCTGTTTTTTAGAGAAACATTGATGTTAGACATATCATAATTGTTGTTTATGTTGATGAGATTCTAATAATGAGAAGTGACTCACTTGGTATAGCAAAGGCCAAGGCATTTCTTGAAACACATTTTGTTACCAAGAATATGGGATGACCTGACTACTTTTTAAGAATTGAATTTGCTTATGCAATAAGAAAGATATCTCTCTCGTAAATGAAATATGCATTAAATTTACTACAAGTGATTGAACTTATGGACTCTAAGCCTGAAGGCACTCCAATAAAACAAAATCCTCTTTAGGATGACATATTTGAGTTCTTGGAAAATCTTAACAAATACAGGATATTTATTGGCAAATTGATTTATTTAACAGTTACCCAACCAAATATCTCCTTTGTTATAAGTCTTTCTTTTGCAATTTATGCAATAGCTAAGGAAGGTGTATTGGAAAGGATTTACTCAAGTCCTTTTACCTATGTTAAAGGTACCCCTAGAAAAGGTCTAATATATGAAAGTCATGGTCATCTCCATGTTAAAGCATTTTCTGACTTAGGCTACTTTGGATATCATAGCAATTGGAAATTTACTTTAGGTTATTGCACATATGTTGGAGGAAACCTAGTTACATGATATAGCAAGAACTAGAAAGTTTCCAGGTCCAATGCAAAAGTTAAATATAGATCCATGACATAAACAAGGTGAAAAATGATGTGGATAAAGTCTTTTCTTACTGAACATGGATTTTTTGTTGTTACTTCGATGGAGATGTACCGTGACAATTAGACAACTATATATATTACTAATCACCCTACCTTTTATGAAAAAAACACCTTGAGATGGACTGCCATTATATTTGGAATTTCATGATGAATGACATTGTCTCTACCCTAATTTTGTGTTGGAATTTCACACGGTATTCGAGCAAAATTTATGTACATCCATTTGCAAATATTTATAAACATATAAATAAGCTACAAATGAGAGAGAGAGTATTAGAAATAGTTTCACATCATTTAAGTAGAGACCTAGCCAAGGCTTATATATGTTAATTCTCTTTGTTCATAATGTATTGGTTTTGAATTAGAATTTCACAATTACAAACTATACTACACGTCATTTAATGCTAGACAAGAGAATTAGATTGAAACACATGTACCATGTTACACGTTAGGTTGTGTGCCATTGATTACTCTAGTAATGGCAATGATTTGTAAAGAAGATCAGCATCTTCTTATGACCCATCTCTAAGCTAGAGAATTAGACAAGGCCAACAAGAATGGAATTTGACTTCTATTTTCCATTTTCCTCAAATAATTTCCCAAGGCCAGATCCATGGTATCAACCTTTGTCCATGTACTAACTATTTTGACTCAAAAATATTTGGCTATGGATTTCATACTCAATTTGTCACCAAGCTAATATGATAGACATATGGTTAAGTATCAAAACTTTTGCACCCATATGTCATGGGATGATTATAGTATATTGGAGAGTCTCATGGGAGTAGTGGCATATGGTCAACAAATTGATATAATGTAATTATTTGTATTAACATTGTAAATGAAAATTATTGGAAACTGAATAGAATTAAGAGATGATCAAGGTGTTAAAGTTGTTTGTTCTTGTTAAACAGTTCAACAAATCAATGTTGGAAACACAAAAGAATTTCTGACAATTCTAAGGGACATCCCCTTTCCTATTGTTTGGTGAAGCAGGGTACAAAAATGTGGCATGAATAATGAATGTGGTAGTTGAATGTGACAAATTACACTTTATGGTAATGGTCTTCATTTGTATTCAATGAGCCTTTGAGAGAGTTTGTGCTGCCAAAAATGATAGAAAATAGTGAGAAATGGAAATGGTGAGAATTCAATTTCCATTGATGAGGTGTTTGTACATGAAATGTCCTATGGGAAAAAATTTCTTATGGGAAAGTGATACTATTGTAGGGATGAGAATTTTTTTCCCATCCTAACACTTGAGAAATGATAAGAAAAGAAGAAACCACTCACTCATTTGCCCACTCACTTTGCAATCGTCATTTGAGTTCCTCATGTTTGAAACCATTGACAATAAAAGCCACATTTGTGTCCACCCGCTCGCCACTCATCACTCACCCGCTCGTTTGTCGACAAAACGCTTGTGCTTGCTCGTCGTTCGCACCCATTTGCTTATTGTCCGTTGTTCACCCATAGATCTACTAATGAAACCCTCACCTACTTGTACTCACTCACAATCCTACGTTCATCCTCACCAACAATAAGGAAAAACTCCCTATTTGATGGGTTTGCTAGTGTCAGGGAAGAAGGGTTGGGTGAAATGAAAAATAAAAAAGAAAAACAAAGTAAAAGGTTGAAAATAAAGGAAAAAAATGTAAAAAAAGGTTAAGGTGAGAGGAGTTTTTTTATGAAAACATTTATTTATGTTAAGAAAATGTTTATTTATATGGACATTACCTTTTATGAAAGAAATGTTAAATATTTTAGTTTATAGAAATGCCTTATAATTTTTTATTACATTATTTATTTTTAGCATAATAATATTATTTATTTAAATTATAAGTTAATCATATTAAATTTTAAAATTATTTACTTTTTATAATTTCAATTTGTATCAATTCCTCTTCATGTGTACAAATATTTGAATTTTCATTTCTCATCATTTCCATTATGTGCACAAACACCTAGGATGAGAATTCGTTTTTTGTCATTTTCTATCATTTTTATTTACCGTTTGGAATTGAATTCTATCTGTTTTTTCCTATCATTTCCGTGTGCACAGCCCCCCCCCCCTCCCTCTTTTATTGCCATTGTTGGAAGCTTGAGAGGCAAAGATCTTGTTCTTCTCAGAAGATTGTGGAAAGTTAATTACTTGTGCTGAAATGTAACAGATTATGATTTTAGAAGTGGGTGATTCGGCATGATAAAAATTATGTTCTATCTATTACACTTATTTTCATTTATTTTATAGTATGGAAATGCATTCATTTCCTTTGCATTAATCCAAATCTATGATACTATCGGAGTGAAATAGGGGATCTAAGGAAGAACAGGGGCTAGACTGTATTAGTAACAAGTAAATCCTTCGTATGTAAGCTCAAAATCTTGTGTAAATCGACACCAATTATAAGCCACGAGACAATCCAAAAAGCACTTGATCATGATCAAATTTGGAAGCCCACTTGGATATTGAGCATTTAAGAATGGAATTCACAATGAATAGTTTCAACTCCATGAAATATAATCCGATAAATAAATCTTTTCTTGTGTGGAGTCATTATATATATGTAGATATGAATGAAATACTTTTTTGATTTGGGTGTGCACAAAGCTGTAGACAGGGCACACATATTTTGGTTTAATCCACAAGTGGGGTGCATAAAACCGGTCTGAGTAATGCAGTTGAATATAAGGTTGAACACAATTATGGTAATATTGTTTGTAGTTGTCAATGAGCTGTTGTTTGTTGTCAAAAATATTGTTTGTTTCTATTGAGTTTTATTGTTTGTTTTATTCAATAAGCCATTGTTGTCATTGCCAGAAACTTGAAATGCAAGGATTTTTTCTTCTCACAAGATTGTGGGCATGGAAAGAAATAAAATTCGAAGAAACCATTTTCCTAGTCTATAGGAATTGAAGACACCTTTTTCATTTTTTGCTTTTTAACTAGAGTTGCCAATGTTGCATTCTAGCATTAGCATTTATATGTTTTGAAATGATACAAAAGGCTCAGCCCAATTATGATTTTTTCTGTTGCTTGATATAATTCGAATGTGCATGCTGATCTTAATTTGTTGCAAGCATGACATCAAACTCATTTTAACTTTTATTTTCTATAGAAATTGAAGGCTCTTTTGTTTAGCAGTTATTTTCAAGTAGAGATTCCAATCCAGATACAGTTTTTAGCATTGTTCAATTATATTGTTTTTTGCGTTTTTAATATTTCACTAATTTACGTTTTATCTTTCAGATATCTTACATCTGTTGTTCCAATCGGTGCAATGTTTGCTATGACCTTGTGGCTTGGCAATAGTGCTTACATCTACATATCTGTGGCATTTGCACAGATGTTGAAAGCTATCAGTAATTTGTTTTTGAATTCAAAAATTTGTTTCACCTGTTCAGTAATTTTGTTGAGATTATCCCAAAATAATGTTTTTCATATCTACAGTGCCTGTAGCTGTTTTCATTCTTGGGGTGGTTGCAAATCTTGAAGATATGAGTTGCAGAATGCTTTTTATAATGTCTGTCATCAGTGTTGGAGTTGTTGTTGCTTCTTATGGAGAAGTCAGCATTAGTTGGATAGGAGTAATATACCAAATAGGAGGTGTCATAGGTGAAGCTTTGAGACTCATTTTCATGGAAATATTCGTTAAAAGAAAGGGTGTCAGGTTGAACTCAATATCTGTCATGTACTATGTCAGCCCATGCAGGCAAGTCACTTTTCTAGCCTTTAACGTACTAAATAATTAAAAGATCAACTGTTATTGTGCTTTTTCTATTTACATTCCTAATTTGTTGATTGCAGTGCACTTTGCCTCTTCATTCCATGGATTTTCTTAGAGAGAACAAAAATGGATGCTCATGGAACTTGGAAATTCCCACCACTGATATTGATCCTCAATTGTGTTTGCACATTTGCACTTAATTTATCTGTTTTTCTTGTCATCTCTCGCACAAGTGCACTGACAATTCGTGTGATGGGGGTTGTTAGGGATTGGGTTGTTGTGTTACTATCTGCCTTCATATTCACAGACACGAAGCTTACAGTAATAAACCTACTTGGTTATGGAATAGGTACAAAATAATACTGTACTAACTGTTTATTCATGCAGAAATGTTGATATGCTTGTAGTACCTATATGAGTAGAACATGTTTTACTTTGGGCTAGCAGATTATGGTCTATGTCTTACATAAATTCACCTTTTATTTTAACTAAAGTCTTGTACGGGCAGATGTTGCTTTTTGCAAGATAAGTTTACGCCAGCATGTTGCACCTGTTCATTCTCGGAAATGATATGGTGGTAATGATGAAGCAAGTAGGCCCAGGGGAGGGAGATTAGCTGCTACATTTATAACCTAAGCATCATTTACATCATTTAGTTCCAGTAAAATTTTTTGGTTTGCTAATAATAGATATAACTTCTATATTAAATTTGCTGTTTCAGGTGTTGTTTAATTGTAGTCAAGAGGAGTGCATACTTTTTCTATTTATGGCATTAACGTTTTTTAAGTTTTGTGTGAATTTTTTGGTGCACAGCTATTTCAGGCGTTGTAGCATACAATAACCACAAGTTGAAAAGTGAAGCTTCTTCTAGAATTAGGGCCGAACAAGTCTCAGGCACCAGTGGCAGCTACCAAGAAAATTCTCAGGCCGTTCAGATTTCTTTGATTCCTGAAAAGAATGCCTCATAGGTGGAACTGGTTTTTTTTATGCCAATACATGGTAAGAATCCTTTCACTAATGACTCTTTTTTCTTGATTCCCTAGTTTTCATGATAATAATTATCATGATGGAAAATCATTTTGTCAAGGAATGAAGCCAAACCTTGTCTTGTTTAAATCTGTTCGAAACCATTTCAGATTTTCTTCTTTGAACATTATACCAAAATTGAAATTGTGGATACAGCTGGACAAAGATTGACATGTCGCTCATAAGGCTTTTCAAGAGATGCATTTTTTGTTCCTCCAATGATTATTTTATGAAGGGTGGAAGAGAAGGCGAACTTGATTGTGTTTTATTTTGCTCCACAAATTGGTTTCCTACTGAAAAGGAGGGTATCTTGTGCAATTATATGTGCCTGTAAATGTATATTTTTCTGTACCTTGTATTTTTCCGTACCAAGCTCTTTTTCAGTAAAGATATGTTTGTTTCATTTTTTCTTCCACTAAATAAGCATTATTTTCCTCTTTCGATCAAAAGAAGCTACAAAATGTAATAAATTTCAATGTTTGTTCGATTTTTCATTTTAGCTAAAACTTTGCCTTTCAGCTTTTTTTGTTTGTGATATTGCATCCGTTGGTTTCCATGGACTATGGTGATAAAACACAAGGATGAAACACTTCGTTTTAATGATGCGAGTGAAGCATGGAAAAGTTTCTTGACGGTGGTAGTAATGATGTTCTCATCTCGTTTGTCATGGCGACCATGCTGTCCTAAGTGGTGCAATTTATTGATTCATAGGTGGTCATGTTTTGTCATGGGTGACGCCTCTTATTCCATGTCCTCTTTATAAACAGATGGGCAATGGGAGGTGTTAATATGTGGTCATAAAAGACCACAGAGTATTCTCTAAATATTTTGAAGGAATTAAATTAATTAAATATGTTAATTAATTATAGTTACTATATTAAGAGAGCGGATTGAAGTGAAAGTATGGTAAGGAATCAATTGCTCCTGTCTTTCATTCATTAGAGTGCAATCCCTACGCCATCTTTGTTTTCCTCTTTTTGCAGTTATTCGCAATTGCTTGTCGGTGCAAGGTCTTTTTAGTGGGATGGTGGTGGTGTGAATTTGTTGATCATCATTGGAGGATTAGAGTGTACTCCTGCTGCTTTCCCTTCGTCCACCGAGTTGAGTGTGTGGACAACATCGATCTTTCACCACCTTGGATTATATGGGGTAAGGTAGAGAGTCTATTATTCAACGTTTCTTGCACTGATATGGTTGGTCTAGACGAGTAGTGGTTGTCAATGGTGGACAGGGAGGATGGGGAGGGAGAAGAGGGGTGTAGGCCTTCGAGCAAATGACTCTATATACGAGGGTGAGCAATAACTGCTCATCAAAAATGAGTTGTGTGGGATGATCCACTTGTGATAGCTGTTGACACCTCATGTTTAGGATGCCTTCTTTCCTCGTATTTACAGGCTCGACTTTTTCTTCTTTAAATTAGCCTCTTCACACTCGCTTCTCTCTCTCTTGTTCTTAATCTAAGACCTCATATGAACCAACCTGTTTATCTACCTCTTCTTTCTAGCAATCCCATCCCTTGACATTTTATCGAGTCTTTCGACTTCCTTTTATGGCTTCCTCTTCATACTCGATGGATTATTTTTGGCTCTTTCTATTTTTGCAAATTTTCACACTAGTGCCACGTCAGCCTCGCATCAATGCCATGTCAACCCCACACCAGTGCCACATTAGTAGCTCTTGCACACCAAGCTAACCAGTTTCACCAGTTAGGCTAGTGAATCTTGCCAGTCATGCTAGCTAGCCACGCCACTCGAGCCACCCTACGAGTTTCATTAGTCGACTGGCGAGTTTTGCGCTTGCCAACTAGTGGGTTTCACTAGCCAGGTGCTCAGCCAAACACACGTCCTATATAGCAGCAACTCTGTCCAACCGCAGCAGCAATTTGGTCCTATGTATCATCGAAAACAGTGTCCAATCATTAGAGGAAATAGGTCTTTTCATCGAAAACACGGTTGTACTATAAGAGGAACTCGATCTAACCATCAACAACTTGGTCTACCATTTCTATATATTTGACTGTTAGGGTGTGTTTATTTAAGAGGCAAAAATAGTTGAGGATGAAGTTTACGTTTTTCAAGAAATTTTATGATTCTAAGTGTTTTGGTGTAATTTTTTAATATAAAATGTTAAAATTATTTAATAAATATTATTATAGACTGTTATGAAAAAATAGAAATGTACAGTGAAAAATTTATAAACAAACGTGACCTTAGTAAAATAGAGTCTGATTGTCAAAGGAACACGATCTTTTCGTTGGAAACTCGTTTGAGTGTCATCAACAACTTGGTTAGTTTGACTGTCAACAACTCATCAATTTGATCGTCAACAACTTGGTCTACCATTTCTATCCGACAACCGTAAGCGAAACACGGTCCAACTGTCAAGAACATAGCCCGATGACCTGCAACAACAACTCGAATCAACCGTTTATATGATTGGGTTTGACTATCTGGATTTCGGTCCGACCGTTACTAACTCGATTTGATCGTAAGCAGAATTTGGTCCACTCGAATTCCACATTGCCATGTGCCACCCCACACACGGTTCCTCCGTGATTGGTAGTGTGCCATGTTAGCACCATGCTAGCCACCCAACCGGTCAACCAGCCTCTCAATCGATTCATCCAATACAAATCCCAAAACAAATCTTGAGAGAGTTGGGGTGGTCAAGAGAGACAGACATATATGAAGGGCCGGTGAAGTGCTTAGAAAGGTTGGGTGGCTGTGTTGGTAGTGAGTTCCTTCTGTACAGCGGCGGTCTTGAAAAGGGCCTGAGAGTGTGTTGATTGATGCCTAAGGATTGTTGTGATCAGTGGAAACATGTAGAGGGGAGAAATAAGACTCCCTTGAAATAATTTCTACGTAAAAAATGGCACGGTTCATGATGTACCCAATTATTAATTAGCTTGATTGTTAAGTCTTTATAAAACTAATTAAATGTTTTCTTAACAAGCATAACCCCATATGTTCAACCAATTTAACTTGTTACCCTATATGTTGTTTCATGAATAAACAATAAACGAGAAAAACAGGCAAGCAGTAACATTGTCAAAAGCACCATTCTCATAAATTAAACAATAAATACAAATTTCAGACGTTACAATTTCAACTGCGGAAGCCCTTGAATTATTACATCAACGTTTGCATTTTTCTAAACAACTATTTGAAATAACGAAACACATACAAACGAAACAGGAAAATTGAAGTGCGCCAAGGTGCTTCAATCATTCTGAAGCTTCAACACATACAAACCCACCTGTGGTCCATCCGTCGAAGTCCACACAATACACAATGTAAACCATTTTTGTGAAGAGCAGTCTAAAGCCTGAACTAGCAATATGGTTCCATTTGAGCAGACCCCTCCGGATTATGTTCTACAACACAGTTATCTGCCTCACCGTATGCTTGGGAGCTAACAACCTGGCCCAGCAAGTCCTTGTGTTTCAGGCTTCCTGTAGAAAATCCAAATTGTTGATGGTGCAGCAACATCCAACCAAAGTCAAACATGGTTAATAAACAGAAATGCACAAACACAAAAGGCAACAGACTTACTACTGACAGGATTCACACCCATGCATTCAGTATTCACTATCCACACCATTTGTTTGATCAAATAGTTTTTGTTTATCATTTGTATGACGATCAATAAAAGCAACCACTCAATAACGTAACAAGAAAACCGATATGGGTTATAGGAACACACAGGAAAAACACACTTGGTCATTTCACACAACAGCTTCTTTAAGTTTGTCGTAGTACAGTTAATTGTAGAGAAAAAATGCATAAACACAAGCAGACGGCTTCCACAAGTTTGGCATAATCAAATTAAAATGTTTGATGATCAACTATTAAGTAATTTTAAATTTAAATAAAGAATCAATTTCATCATTTAAGCTCATATTTAGAAAAGTGATATCATAGAGAACTTAATTTCTTAGAATACAATTCTAAAGCTTATAGTATAAAACTCAATTATTTTAATTTAATTGAGAAATATAATTAAATTACATTACACTGAATTACAGTCAACCAAACAACCAATAACCTCCACACTGAAATGGAAGAATCTCACCATTGTGCAAACCACAACTTCCAAGAAAAAGTGCACCATCGTTGAGAGCTGTCAAATAAAATGGCATACATAACAAACAGTCCAATCTATGAATTTTATTACGCCAATAATGCATGTTGGAACAAATCACCAACATATTGTTTCGATTTTCAAATTCCAACAATTCTCATAATAGGTCTCTTCCAAGTTATTTTGTCAATGAATGGGTTCTGTAATGTGCATTAGCATTGCATCACAATGAAGAGTCGAGAACCTTAACACTTGACATTCCCGATGTGCATCAGCATATACCCTAGAGAACGATCCCCAGCTTCATCAGTTCATCATAGTGTTGATCAATAAAGAGGATAGAGGGACATTGGTCTGGCCCCATAACAGGACTGAAGTTGCTTTGGTTATAAAAATAATCAAGAGTTCAAAACCTACTTAATTATGCAAGTTATAATGACACATACTTTGGGATTCTAGTTTCTCAACAACTAAAATGTGCAAAGCAACTACTTATATGGGTAATCCACAACATGTGCATGTGAGATTATGTTGCATAAGAGACCACTACAAGAGACCATGCACAAGAAAATAAGTTAAAAATGGAAAGAGACAGTAAAGCTGAGAGTAAAAATGTACCCATCCAAAAACTGCATTCACTTGGTTTGTTATGGAGTAGAGATTTAACACAAAACAATAGGCGCTCCAGTGACCTCTTGATCACAGGGATCTTGTTTGTGACCATGGTTCGCTTTGATACCTTGATGACAAAAAAATTAATGAGTAATGAATGAAAGATAAAGGGAAGCAATGAACAAAACTAGACCTTTGCTTCCGAGCACAAAGACTGCATTATCCTAGTAGCCTTTTGAAGTTCTTTGACCTATATCATTTAAAAGGTCAACAATGGTGAAGTAAATGAGAACACAAAATTAGAAGACCAAGACAAAAACGTGTCAATTACCATTCGAATTATGGTATCTTGATGTGCTTGGAAATGAGCTTCTAAGAAGTCAAAAGCTACAGATTTACCATAGCCCAAGAGTTAGTACTTTGTGAACAACAAAGCACAAAGAACTATTCTAAAAAATAAAATTCCCACCTTTCAAGAAAATATCAACAAACTTTCCACCATATTTTAAGGCCATTGCATGCACAGTCACCTATACCACAGATTTGCATGGTGACAGTATTACTTGAAATAAAGAATTGTAAAAAATTACATGATCAACTTATGGGAGAAATATGAATAAAAAATTAATACAAAAAGCATAATAGAAAATAATTATACAGAACAAACACGGTTCAAGGTTGTCTTGTTAAACTTTCCTGGTTAGTGACCCTCCCAACAATCTCAAAGTAGAACTCTAAAGCTCTTTGAAAGTGCAGTCGCCTATAAAACATCTCTCTATTCTTAAAAGAAGCTCCACTTGCAAAAGTGCTTTCCACCAGCTTCAGTGGCTTTTTCCAATGGTTTCCAATGAAAAACAGCATCGTTTCCAGTTATTTTTCTGTGGTATTGTTGCTATCAGCTATCATCCTATGGTAAACTATATGTTGTCTTCGTCCATTATATAGATTTCATGTTTGATATCTTCCTCTCTTCACAATGTTCAGTTTCTTTGTTTGTCATTTACATTTTGTTCAAAACACATGCCGTTATAATGTGTTATAGTTGCCAAGGGGTATTTTGGTCTTTTTGTTGCTCATCTTGAGTGCCTATATGTATCTTTACTCTAGTTTTCAATAGACGATTTTGATTCTCTCCTTTCATTCAACGAATCTATAACCTTGTGGGAATAAGGAGGTCTCTGGGCCACAAAGCAGAGACATGGGATGGAGAGAAAAAAGAAGTGAAATGGAATCGCTACCTTGTTTTTTAGAAAAACAATGAAAACTAGAGCTGAAGGGAGCATACCCTTCGTGCCAAGGGTGGAGATGTTAAATCTCCAAAGAAAATAGGTAAAAATAGTCTATAAATCAGAGACACAAGAAAATAGTTTATAAATCAGAGACACAAGATAAAGAGTTCATGGTACTGATGAGAAAGGTATTAAGTACCCTCAACTAGCCCAACATTGATGAATACATGTAAAATCTAACTATATGATAAGGAGACATGTAAAATGCTCCGATGCAACTGAATAACATGCAAAAGTTATGAACTGAGCAAGAATTCATGTTTCAATAGCCCAAGACCGACAAATAAAATAATGTTGGAAAATGGTCTACTGAGCAACTGATCAAGGGGACCAAGTTCTGATGGACAACCATTAGCAATCTGATTTGCAGACTATAAAAGTAGAGTGTAAGGATTCATGCACCCAAACTTAGAAAGTTGGAAGGTATGATAAAATCATCGAATCTAGGAAATATTGAAAAATAAAACCATAAACCTAAATCCAATGCAAGGATTCATGCATTGCAAAAAAGGAAGATAATCTGATGAAAAGTCATTTAACATAAATCTATTAAAAGTAAAGCAAGAGAGAGGCTCGTGTGCAAATATTCATTCATGAGTCAACTCATGGAAACATTCACACAAGAATTCTTGTGTGAACACCACAAGAAGATGTGCAAGGATTCATGCACAAAATGATAAAAGCAAATGCATGTGATGATATGCAATGCAAAATAAACCTTCATGGTTGACAGAACCTTAAAGGATGGGTGTAGGTAGCATAACCTAACACCCATGATGCAACACTATTGTAATGCAGAAGAATTCATGTGCATAGGGAAGGGATGGCCTTCCCTCCCCTCCAATCGAGCTAGGGATAAATATTTTACCTATAGGTGCTCGCTAGTGCAGTGACAGTGAAGCTTGTTCACTCGATTGCTAGGTTACAAAAGATTGTAAGGTAGTGTAAGGATGCTACATATAGTGATAACTAATACTTAAATAAGGGCTTACCCTAGATATTTTCCTTTAAGTGTGGTATACCCTTGAGACAAAAGAAAATACCCTTATCGATGAACATACCTTCCTCAAATTGATTGCAACCAATAAGAAGGACAGATCTAGATTTAAGAACCACTTCAAAGGACCACCCCTAAAAGGAGGAAAAAGGTGATGTCTAGTGACTTCACCAAGATTTGGTCTAGATTGACTGAATCACCGATGTTGCTAAAAAGCGGTCTAAGTCTCCAATGTCTAGTGATCTCACTAGGATTCGATCAAGAGTGATTGGATTGTCAATGCTGCTAAAAGGCAAGACAACACCTAGAGAAAGATTAAGTCCCCTAAAAACCTAATGATACACTAGGATTCAGTCAACAATGACTAGACCACTGGTGTCACAATAGGGCAGCATAGTGCTTGAGGGAAGATAAGATGTCAGGTAAGTCGGCAGTATGCAAAGAGGTTCACCGAGTATGCCAACTCGAAAAATGGTTTAACGATCTTGGTTCGAAGGATTCAACAAAATCTAATTAGCGCATAATCAGATCATGGGTGCTATTGAGAAGCATCACCGCAACCAGGAGAAATGCTAAGTCCCTAGGATCTTGTGGTTTCACAGGGATTTGATTGGGGATAGCCAGATCACAAGTGCTGCTGAGAAGCAGCCTAGTGTTTGACCAAGTGGGTTGACCCTCCCAAGCCTAGTGGATGCACTAGGATCCAATCGAGCTTTGACCAAATCATTGGTGCAGTTGAGAGTGACATAGTACTTGGAGCATGAGGGTATGTCGCGTAAGCCAGTAGCCTTCAAAGAGGCTCACCAGGAGTGCCAACACAGAGATATAATAAACCTTCTTGGTCTGGTGGATTCACTGGAACCAAGTCAACACATGGCCAGATCGCAGGTGCTGCCAAGAAGAAACATTGTGACCAAGAAAAAAGGTTAAGTCCCAAAGGATCCTGTGACTTCATAGGGATCCAGTTAAGGGATGGTCGAATCACTAGTGTTGTTGAGAAGTGACCCAATGGACAGCCAAGATGATTGAACCTCCAAGACCTAGTGAATGAAATGGATCCGATCAAGCTTGATGTAGAGTGCTAATTTGCACATTTTTATATGGTGTAATTCATGCATTTTATGCTTTAAGTATTAAACATTTTGCATTTTAAATAAGATTACATGTTAAGCATGATTTTATTGAGTTGCATGAGTTATAAGATAAAACATTGCATAAATGCATAAATTAGCCATTAATTACGAAACTAATTTTTTGGAGACATTATTTGACACATGATTTAGGTAATTTCTATCTTTTGTTATTTCTAATGTTTATTTCAATGTACAGGTATACAATTACTTTCTTTGGTTGTCTTGTGCGGCCTTAATGCACTAAAAGGAAGTAATATCGACATGGGCAAATTGATCCATTGTCAATATCAATTTTTATAAAAGGGTCACACAGGCAACATCTAGGGTTTCTCTCATTCCAGGCACTCCACTCGCCCTAGCCATTGCGTCTCTTCCCATTCCTTCTGCCTCACCAATCGACGATTGGGAGAATACTCAGCTGCCTTCTCCAAGCTTAGCATCAGCACCTGACATTTTAGGCAGAAGACTTAGTCCTCCGAGCCCTTCTCTGCATCCCACTTGCAGTTTCAGTGGAAGGATTTAGATTGAGGATATTGCCAAGAGATGTTGGGAGAAGAGGACTGAAATAGACATGCAACAGTTTTATGCTCGGGTGCTCCAGCAAAGGATCCACTCTTCTTTAGCCGTTCTGACGAGGTGACAACCCAAAGGCTAACTGGAAGGAGGCATGCAGCATCTCCAACGTTGGGTTCAAGTGCTAGACAAGATGTAAACAGAGCTTCAAGGTAGAGTTGTGTGCGCTTGAATGAAGATCACAGTTTGTATTTAATCAGGTCTATTTTCCTTTGTTTTTATCTTTGAAACTAGTTGACTTCTATTTATATTGTGATTTTTGTACATATATTCGCTGACTGCTAACATTTCACTAATGAGAGTGTATTGGAATCTGTCTAACATGTTTTGACTCATTGACAACTAACAGTTCCATTGCTTTTATTATTTCTGTACAGTAGCGTTTTTGTAGTTATGTATGTGAATATTTATGTAGAGATTTGTGTCTTTGTAAAGATTTATGTTCCTATATATATGTGTGTGCTTTTGTGCAAGTTCTGCCGAGATTTATATCTCTGGGCTGCTGTACATACATATATTTGTTTGTGAATAATTATGTTTTCAAATAAGTTTAAATGTTGATGTTCCTTTACAAGTTCATAGATAGGTCCTTAATGATAATTATATGACAAATTTGGAGGAAACATTTGCAAAGGTACTCAAGATACCCACAAAATCACAGTAGTTACCCTCCACATGTCAATCTAAGTTGGCAGCAAATTCCTCTTGTAATCATGAATAAGATAGGAATAATTGTAAACCCTCTATAAAATTCCATCATTGTGGAAAGATGAGTCACAATGCTCTGTATTGGGTTAAAGAGTTATCCAACTCTCCTTCTAGATCAAGTTGAATAATGTCCTTTATGTGCCTGATTTCCTTGTTAATTTATTATCCATTAGTGTCATTACCTTCTACTTACAATGCTCTATAACCTTTTTTCATTTCATTGTGATTTTCAGGATCTACAAATGGGGAAAATGATTGGTTTAGGTTGTAGATGACATGATGAGGTTACCTTCTTGTATATGACAATTCTTAAGGGATTGGTGACATTGATGTTTACAACAAAACTGTCAATACTACGGCACCATTGATTAAAGCACCACTCTCATCACAAACTTCAACAAACATTACCTTGGCATTCTATTTACTCTTTTAATTATGAGTCTTGTTGGTTAAGTAAACATACCTATATATCCTTTTGTAGTCTTCATTTTGTGTTCATTAAAAGCATTTTTGAAATTTTGCATTATAGTGTTTAAGGTCCAAGTTAGGTCACTTCTATCTGAGGTCATCACTATTATCTGATATTTGTTGATGATTATTCTCATATTATAGGTTTATTTGTTAAAGTGTCACCATGATGTCCTTGACGTGCACAAATAGTTTTTAGCTAAAGTGAAGAATTTGTTTTCAACTACTCCTAAAATGTTACACACTAATAATGCTTTTGAGTTTATTCAACAAGATTTTCAAAACATTTGCTCTTCTCTTAGCATTACCTGTCAAACTACTTATCCACATACTTTTCAACAAAATAAGATGGTCGAGTGTAAACATAGACATCATGTGGATGTAACTTGCACCATTATGATCTAAATGAATGTTCGCAAATATTTATAGGTTGATGTTATTCTTATAGTGTCTTTTCTTATCAATAGGATGCCCTCTACTCCTTTAAAAGGAGGCATTCCTATTACACATCTCTTTCCTGATGCAGATGTCTTTCCCTTACCTCCTATAGTTTTTGGTTGTATTACATTTGTAGAATTCTCACTTGGACTAGACATTGTCAACCCTTCTATCAAATGTGTTTTTGTAGGTTATCCTAAAAACCAAAAAGGGTATTGTCTTTATCATCCACCTACTCAAAAGTGCTATGTCTTAGCTGATGTTACCTTTTTTTAATGACTAACCATATTTTTTAGGTCTTCTTTTTCCACCAATGTCTCATTACTCCCTACTGTAAATGTTCCCCTTCCTATTCCTATTCTCTTGGATACCTCACCAAATGCCTCATCAGATTCTGACAGGTTTGGAGTTACATCATCACTGCCACTATTAAAAGTTTATCATTGTCGTAGGAAGGCTACTCACCAGTCTCTGCTTGAGGCCTCTTCTAATTTAAATGTAGATATACACCCAATTGATCACATTCATGATTTAAACCAACCTATTACTTTATGAAAAGGTATTCAATCTCGTACTTTACATTGTTTATTTCACTTTGTCTCATATAATTACTTACACCCAACCTTTCATAGTTTTACCCTATCTATTCTTCTTAGAAATTATCAAGTAGCATTACAGGTATCTCATTGGAAAACTACAATGGATGAGGAAATTGAAGCACTTCAGTCATAGGGCATGTAGGAGTTAGTTCCTTGTCTTGACAAAACACATGTTGTTTCAATGGATGTATACTATTAAATACAAAACAAATGACACAGTAAATCATTACAAAGCTCGTCTGGTTACTTGTGATTTTTCTTAAACTCATGGTATTGATTACACTAAAACCTTCTCCCCAATTCCTCGACTGGGGAGAATTATAAGTTGGGACTTTTGAAACATGGAGAATTATATCTACTCCCTACACAAGATTTGAGGATCAGCTTGCAAATATTTTTACCAAGGATCTTGGTGTTGGGACTTTTGAATAACAAGCTAGGCATAGTTGATATATATATTCCAGTTTGAGGGGAAGTGTTAAAGTTAAGAATATTAATAAATATCCATTTACTATTAAATAGATATCTGTTTATGTATTTTCCTATATAAGCTTGCACTTTCATCACTAAATAGGTTAGATCCTTTCTTTTCTCACCTCAACATGATAAAATGTTAAATTATTTTATATTAGCATGACTAAGTTCAGCCTATGTATAAAAAAATTTATATACTTTTTAACTACATTACAAAAACAACTTCCTCATGTAAAGTACTATTTATAAATAATAGATCACACATTCATCGAATATTCATTAAACCAGTAAACATATTGACATTAATGAAGTTAGATACATAACAATGCAGTTTTAAGCAAAAATGCATTACTTCAATCACAAGTTTCTATTATCCTACATCTCTCATAATTTTTTCTTTCCTTCAATCTTTCTCCACGCAATGTCATAAACCAAAGGTGAACTAGGGCTGAGGAGGAAATCCATGAAGACAAACATCCAATCAAGTTAAGCTTGAACACTGTTAATTAACTACTGCTCGACCTCTTCTTGTTGCATTAATCCAATTCCAACTACTTTATCATAAAACACATTCATGGCATCAACAATGATTAAATAACTTAATATTCATAAGTAATAGTTGACTTTTCAAAATCAAAATGATTGCAAGACAGATTTCTACACCTTGAAATATTTTTTCCAAGCATGTTTTCATAATTTAGAAGTGCATATTTCAACATGTAGCTGTAGCTAGAAGCTTAGAACTAGAGCATCAAAGTATTGAAGCTTAGAACTAAGAGCAAAAGCACTGCAACTAATTAAATCCACTTATATCAAAGTTCTTGCATATATAATTTTGGTTCAACAGAAAAGGACAAACGAATCACCTTCTCATGAGTCCTGCAAAAACTGACAAGTGAAACAACTACATCTACAAACTGGCGGAGCTTTATGAGAACTTCTCCAGCTATTTGACATTGTACTTCTCTAGATATTGTCATAGATTCTAAAATCTATGAAACAGAACAGAAAATTTTAAATATGCTAAATTAGTTACAAAAGCAATCATAATATGTATTAGAGATTCACCTACCAATTTATTTAGAGCAGAAATGTTTTCTTCATGCTGCAAGAATTAAAAGCATAAGCTAGCGCTCTTAGACAGCTAGTAAATTAAGAAGATGATGATTGACATACCAATACCCTGTACCAATGGACAAATGAAACTGAGAACAAAGTCGGAATACCATCACCCACATCTTCTGCATTTTTTATCCCGTAATTAGAGACCTAGAACAGAGGAAAAGTTTTATATTTTCCTTTAGTGAAAAGAATGTTAAATTGAGAACTTAACCAGTACATATAGCGTTCCTGTAGCAACAGACTTTTCCTAGAGTCATGAAAATATCCAAAGAATAGAAAGAATACAGCTTGCATGTACTTGACAAATATCCAGCAACAAGCAGTAAAATAAATGTTCTAAAAAAATGATGCACCTGTGGCAATACTGAGCAAGCAAGATCAACAAGTACATCAGAAGTAGATTCATTATTGTTCAAGTAAATGCACACAATCTTCTGTATTGTATCCCCCTGCAAAGAAAAGGAAAGCAAAGAGTAATTCCACCATACTACATGTCATTACCCAGACTTCTGAACAAGATTTTCTTTTCAATATTTGAGAAATGGGAGGACTTAATAATTTACAAACATAAATACAATAGAGAATACATAGTAACTCTTGAATAATGTGCAAAATTATTCAAAACAGCACAGTTGAAAGTGGATTGAAAATCCTTGTCACCAGTTAAAATCTGGTCGACACATGACGTATAAATATTTATTCTAATTCATCAATATGATTGGATACATATTTTAAAGTCTCAAAATATGATATATACCTACTGTTATAAATATACAGGTATTCCCTTACCTTGCTATTGCATCCTTTTTTATCATTGTCCCAGTTGTGAAATAACAACTTGTGGGCTGAAGTCCCAAGCCTTTTCAGAAAATAAGAATAAATACCATGGGAAGATTCATGGCATGTGTTCTTCGCATTTTTGTTGGAAAAATTATCAAGGACATGTGAGATGGACTTGACCAGTGACTCTAGAGTAAATAGAACTTCAGATGCAAATGAAAATGACAAGGTACATGCTGCACAGAAAAGAAAGGTTACAAAAAATCCCAGATTTCTTGCACACATAATAAAATCTTGGGAACACCAAGAATGATTCAGTACCCATGTTCATGATATTCTCTAGATAATCATAAGTTCCACGATACAAATAATCTATGCATCCTTGAGCAGGTGGTGGTTGGATGTCCAAACAGGCATCAGCTATTTTTCCAGCAGGCTGGAAGGCCTGTAGTAGATTCTTTAATAGTAACATATCCATGTGAAGATACAGATCTGGGCACTTCAGCAACTGCACAATAGAATTTAAAAATTAAAATGACGGTTAATAGGAATCCACATTCCCCATTTCAAACGGAACTACCAGTCTGACGATTCAAAACACCAAAACAGAAAAATTAATTTCGTGTTAATTTAGTAGAGAATGTATATGATAGTAGTAGTACCTTCCCCAAGCAAAAAAGTACTTCTTTGCAAACAAATTCAGCAGTTGATAGTTTTGAGAAATGACAGAAAGAAATATCTGGGTTTCCAGCAGAATCTGACTGTAGCCTCCAATGGTCGTGGCAGGATTCACCTCCTAAATTGAAAATTTGATTACAGAATTTTTTGTAAACTATATTGGAGTTGCAAAATAATCTGATAATGCTGTGATGTACCTTTCTGAACAATGGAAACTGCAACATCAAAATGTTTCCGTATACTAGGGAAAAGAGGTCTGATCTTTTCCAAAAATTGAATGATTGTCAACCGGATCAAATCAGTCGAAGCTTTGATTGAATGTGAAACCAACTGTCCGCCTGATGAACTCAGAGTTTCCAGCTTGTAATGTAAGTCTCGAAGAAGGTATAGATGCATTGGCAGCTAAATTGAACTTGAAATTAGTCAAATGATTGAAAAAACAAATATTACTGTAGAAAGACCAGTTGAACCACAACTGCACATGACACACCTCAGCTGCAGAATCTAAACAGCAAGTATCTTGGCCCTGAATCATTAAATAATAAATTCAGATTTACAGGTTTCCTGTCAACTAACATATAATGAAAAATACACAACATAAATAGCATTGTTCAATTACTGCAATATGTGAATGACAATATGATGAAACAATGTCCAACCAATCACACAAAATAATATCCATTTGCAGAAATATACAGCTTAAAATATAGAACAGAGTATGTCATT
This sequence comes from Amphibolis antarctica, assembly GCA_024699675.1. NCBI lineage: Eukaryota > Viridiplantae > Streptophyta > Magnoliopsida > Alismatales > Cymodoceaceae > Amphibolis > Amphibolis antarctica. The sequence continues at coordinate 31,063 of JAMKPZ010002717.1, forward strand.
GTCTCTGATAAAGCCTGTGTGCCCTTGTAATGACCAAAATGCATCAATAAGCCCTCATACAACCAATATAGCTGTGTTGGAAATGGTGCATGAATCTTGTTAGGATTGGAAAGTTATTGTTATCTTTCCCCTAAATCACATGAAAAAGTGATGATGATGAAGTCTTTGGATTTAAGATGGTTAACATATACTAATTAGATTAGCCTATTTTGATATTAACTACTAGGATTGATGTGTTCACTAGAGAAAGTGAATAATGATAACCAAAATTTACTCTTGTTAGAAGTAAATGATTTATTAGGTATTAGGTATGTGTGGGATTAGTCCCACATTACTAATAAGTTTTTATTATCCTTGTGTAAGCTTCTATAAATAAGTTTTTATTATCTTTTCATTTCTCTTATTCTTAACATGATATAAGAGTTTGTGTTTTGAGAGTCCCAAAAAGAGAAAAACACTAAGTGGTGGGGAGTAATCCTAGCCATCATCTCCTCCCATCCATTGGCACCTCCACTAATCTCTATTCCTTCATCCGTAAAGGGTGTAAATATGACTTTCTTCTGAACATTATCCCGAATGAAGTGACAATCTACCTCCACATGTTTGGTTCTTTCATAAAACATAGGATTAGATGCAATATGTATGGCAGCCTGATTATTATAGTACATTGGCATTAGACTGGTATGATCAACTCCAAGTTCAAATAGCAACGCCTTGAGCCACACAAGCTCAACTGATGTGTTGGACATACTCCTGTATTCTGGTTCGACACTAGATTTTGCAATCACATTCTGTTTCTTGCTCTTCCAAGTAACAAGATTACCCCCAACAAAGGTCAAGCAACTAGAAGTAGACTTCCTACTGTTTCAGTCTCCTGCATAGCTAGCATCAGAATTGCCTTCAATGCCAACATGACCATGCTTCTTATATAGAAGGCCCTTTCCTGGAGTGCATTTAATATATGCCAGTAAGCGAAGGACCCCCTGCCAATGAACCTCCCTAGGAGAGTGCATGAACTGACTCAATAAATTAACTGTGTAAGATATATCAAGCCTGGTGACGGTCAGGTAGATAAGTTTTCCAACAAGTCTCCTATATCTACTTGGATCATCAAACAAGGGGGATTCAGTGTCCCATAAAGAGTGGGTCTATTCAATAGGTGTCTCATCTGGTTTACACCCTTCATGCCTAGTCTCTTTGAGTAGATTCAAGGCATATTTCCTTTGGAACAGCGACATGATCTCATCTAAATGCACCAGTTCAATGCCTAGGAAGTAACGAGGAGTGCTCATATCTTTGGTGGCAAAGTGTCTGCACAGAAAAAGTTTGGCGTCTTCAATGCCTTAGGTATCACTACCGGTCAGTAACATATCATCCACATATACGACAAAGATGATAATCTCATGAGTAATGTGTTTGACAAAGATAGAGTGATCTACTCTACAACTGTAAAAACCATCACTCCACATAAATCTGCAGAAGGTCTCAAACCAGGCCTTAGAACTTTGCTTGAGACCATAAATGGCCTTGTGAAGATCACAGACACGTGTCTCCCCTTGAGCAACATACCCAGGAGGTTACTCCATATAAACCTGCTCGTCAAGATCGCCATACAAGAATGCATTCTTGACATCCAGCTAAACCAATAGCTAGGAGGAATTGACGGCCAGAGAGAGAATAACACGAATGGAGTCCAAGCGTGCCACCGATGAGAAAGTCTCGGAATAGTCAACGTCGTACTCTTGAGTGAAACCACGAGCAACTAAACACGCCTTGTAGCGCTCAACAGAGCCATTAGACTTGCGCTTGATAGTAAACACCCACCTGTAGGAGACCACATTCGCCCCAGGGGGACATGAAACAAGCTCCCATGTACCACGAGAGAGAAGGGCACCCATCTCCTCATCCATGACAGCCTTCCAATGAGGAACCTGTAAAGCTTCCTGATAATCCCTAGGTACAGATTCGTCAGAGATGGCTAGAGCAAAAGTACGAGAGTCAGAAGGAAGGTTAGCATAAGATACAACATGAGATAAAGGATGTTGAGTGCATGAGCGAGTTCCTTTACGTAAGGCAATAGAAAGGTCGTTATCAGCAAGGAGAGAAGGTGGTACCGTAGGAGTAAAACTTGCAGCCAGATCAAAGGTGGAGGACGAGTTCTCAACTGTAGGAGTATGTGTTCGTCGACGATAAACCTGCAAGGTATCAAACTAGGTAATCTGCGAGTGAGAGGAGTCTTCAACAGGAGGTGTAAAAGTATTAGGCAAAGGAATGTTGAGGGGTGAGGGTTCAGGTGTATCAGTGGGCATACTGGTGGAGAGTGGTGACTCATCAGAGAAATAAGACTAAGACTCTAAGAAGGTAACATCCATGGTGGCATAATAGCGTTGGGTTGGAGGATGATATAGCCGATACCCCTTTTGACAATGAAAATAACCAACAAAGGTACACTTGATGGCATGAGGGGACAGCTTGTCAAGACCAGGCATGTGGTCATGGACAAACGCCACACAACCAAATACCTTAGAAGGTATGGGAAAAAGGTCGCGGTTAGGGAACAAACGAGAAAGAGGAACAACCCCCCCAAGGGAGTTGAAGACATACGATTGATTAAGAAAACAGAAGTAAGAACCACATCAGACCAAAGATAATGGGAAACCTTCATGTGAGCCATGAGAGTGCGAGCAACATCCAAGATGTGATGATGTTTGCGTTCAGCAACCCCATTTTGTTGAGAAGTATGAGGGCAGGTAGTCTGGTGAATAATTCCAGAGAAGGCACAAATAGCTTGAAAATCCTGACTAAGAAACTCAAGAGCATTATCTGTGCGCAAGACTTTAGGTAAAATAGCAAACTGATTTTTTATTTCAGCCAAAAAAATTTTGAGTACATCAAGAACATCTTTACGGGACTTTAATAGATAAGTTCATGAGACACGAGAGTAATCATCAACAAAGACAACATAGTACCTGTGTCCTCCAACAGACGTGACAACTAGAGCCCCAGATATCACAGTGAACAATATCAAAGATACTAGTAAGAGACGCAAGACAAAGACGCTTAAAAGTTACACGATGGTGCTTCCCAAGCTGACAAGACTCACATTGAAAAGTAGGAACAGAAATCCAAGGGCTTGACACAGCTTTTGATGTGAAGGGTGTCCAAGCCGACAATGCCACAGAAAAGAGAAATCAGAACTATCAATCCCAGCAGCCAACCCTCTGGGAATACGATCCTGGACTAACACAAGCTCCAGAAGTTGAGGAGTTACGCCCCAAACCAATCCTCTTCCCCGTCTGAAGGTCCTGAAAAACAACATGAATAAGGAAAAAGGTTACAAAGCATTGTAACTGGAAAGTGATAGCGCTAATAAACAATAGGTTAAAGGAAAAATTGGGCATATATAGGACGTCGTTTAGCCGTATCTAAGAGGAGACTTGAATCTCCCCCTATCCAGATACAGGACACGAGCGACCATCGGCAATGGTAATAGAGGTGTAATCAAGAACAGCACAAAGCTTCTCAAACAGGGTAGAGGTACCTAAAACATAGGTAGTGGCGCCAGAGTCTATGACCCAAGAATCACCTACAAGAAACAATCAAGGCCTTAGAAGATTGTATACCTAAATGACGGAGTGGGGCCTGTGCTATCGTGGCAGCAGGAGGTTGTCCTTGTCCCTGAAGAAGATGAGCATAATTTTCCTGAGATAAAGTGACAGTGGTAGGCCCTGAAGAAATTAGAGGAGCAGTTTATGGCTCAAAAGTGGCAACACGAGCAAATTGAGGGTTTAATTGTGGAAACTTTTCCCAGCACTTCTCAGTCTTGTGACCTAACTTGCTACACCACTGGCATTTGGGTCGTAGTCTATCCCCACGTCCATTACGACCACGAGAGGCAACCAAGGCGGATGGGTCAGTAGCATGGGTTTCAGATAAGCTAGTAGCAACACGTAGAGCTTTGCCAAAGGCCTCATCTAGGCTCGGCATGTGCTCAGCACTAAGAATAGATCCGCAAATCTCAGATGCAATATCTAGGTTAAGAGCAGTAAGAAACACAACGACAGCAAGCTCCTCCTGGTAGCACTGGAACGTGCGGATATTAGAGGTGGGAGGTTGATAAACATTTAACTCGTTTAATTTGACCCAAAGAGGAGTGGTAGGTTGAAGAGTTCGACCTTAAACTCTTGTCGGTTGAAGAGTTTGACCTTCAACTCTTGTTGGTTGAAGGATTCGACTTTAAATCCTTGGTTAGTTGGAGAATTCGACCTTAAATTCTTGTTGGTTGGAGGATTCAACCAAAATCCTTGGTTGGAGGATTTGACCTAAATCCTTGGTTGGTTGGAGAGTGTGACTTCAAACTCCTATGTTGGTTGGTTGAAAGGTGCGACCACAAACTTTTGTTGTAATTGATTCGGTATTCAACCTTAAACACTCAATTTGTAATCGTTCTAATAGTGATTAGATTAAGCTCAAGTTTCTTAAACTTGGAGGTAGACATAGGCAATTGGTGTACTTAAAAATTCTCTGTGTGCTTTTATTTCTGCATTCTCATTATTGTTTCCGCATCAAATCAACTATACACACGTTAATTTATTTCGAAGTTTGCACTCAATTTTATTTCGAATTATTCGTTTCAATCTCGTATCGGTTTTATCATTCAGATTTCGTTTACTTTGTATTTTCAATTAAATTCGTACAAAAATTATTTAAAATTTGAAAAACCACTATTCACCTCCCTTCCAGTGGCCATAATTGATCCTAACAATGACTAATGTTATGAAATTAATATTGTTGTAATCACTTATGATATTTTGATTATGTTGTTCAAATTGATATAGATTCCAATGATAACCTCACAATGATGAAGATGGTAATACATAAGTGGTAAATGAGGAAGAGGAAAATAAGAAGGCCAATATTGTTAACAACATAGTTCCTTTTTGAGTTGGCAAGTATTGCAAATGTTTCCTCAATAGCTACAAATAGAATTTATAGTAAGGAAGGTCAAGAATATGTAAGAAACTTATTAGATTTTGAAAATCCATATGTAACATACAATTACAGAAAGATTTATTTAATGAGTCAACATGTTTTCTTTCATTTATGTACCTTATTAAGGAAGAAAAGAGTTATACAAGATGTAAAAAATATAAGTGTTGAAAAGAAACTTACCATCTTTCTTATTACAATGAGATAGAATCAAAGATATAAAATAACAATAGAATGTTTTCATCAATTAGGGTGGACAATTAGCATATGTTTTAATGAAATGTTAAATGATATTCTGAAATTAGGGCATATACTTCTAGCTAAGTCTTCATTAACACCACATAGAATTCGCAATGATTCAAATGTTTATCCATAGTACAAGGTAAATTGTTTTACATATTGAAATGTTTATCCATATTTCAATGTTAATCCATATTGATTTCTATAAGTTGACATGTTTTACTAGAATTGCATTGGGACAATTGACAGAACACATGTAAAAGCTATCATTTCTGAAGAAAAACATGCAATATTTATAAATAGAAAAGTTGAATTCTCATATTGTATTGGCAGCTTACAATTTTTATATGAAAATTATGTATATTATTAACAAATAGGAAGGATCTGCAACTAATGCTCGAGCTTTTCAAAATGCAACAAGTCGACGTAATGGTCTAAAGATTCCTCAACGTATATATTAAAATTTATAATAGAATACGTGTCATGTCTGATCAAGCTAACTATAATTTTCATGTGCAGGGAATTTTATCTACTCAATGTAGGACATCCAAATTGACCAAAATTTATTTGTCCATATCGTGAAGTTCAATATCATATGAGTGAATATAATGCAAATCTTCCTACCAATGCAATTGAAAAGCATTCACAACTATGGGCAGTAATCAAGCATACATTTGGCGTACTAAAGCACCGATTTACTATATTAGGAGGTTATATGTCATTCCCTTTTGATACTCGAGAAAAATTGTGATAGTCTGTTGTTTAATACATAACTTCATTCGTAGAATAGATAAAATAGATTTATTTGAAGATGAAGTACATGAGTTAGAAGCTAATGTTGATATACTTAAAGTTATCCAAACAGAAATTCATAATGTCGAATCAACCCAAGCTTGTAGGAAACACAATGCAAATAAAATACATGAAGAGATCATAACATTGATGTAGGAAAATAAGAATATGTAAATTGAAATGATGTACTTGATGAATGTACCAAGTTCTACCATGTTTGATAAGCTAAGACCAGTTCAACTTTATTATGAAATTGTTGTTTTAAAATGTTTATGTCATGAAAAAGATTTATATTTGTAATTTATGATTATTTAAAAAATAGTTATGACAATTTTAAAATGAAAAATTCATGTTATTTATTATTAAATATTTATAAATATTTATTTTAAAAAGAAATTATGAAATTGAAAATAAGTTATTTAACTTTTGTTCAATTCAATACTGTCTAATTCCGACGTATGCATAAATATTGAAATTTTTAATTCTATTCAATTCTATAATGTACACAAATACTCCACTAAATTTAATTCCACTCAATCCAATTCCAACCAAAAGTTTGTTTGTGCACTTGGAAATAATAGGAAAAGAAATTACGAGAATTCAAAAATTGATGAGAAATTGAAATAACAAGATTTGACAAGAAATTACTTAAAAAGGTGACTTCGAAAATCATTGTAGAAAGAGGTATTAGGGGTCACAATGTTGATGGCTGCTACACAAGTTGGGTGATCAATTTTCCATATATTCATATCAGGGGGTGTCAAAAATGGATGTCGGGAAATCATATTTTATTTCCATATATTGGGAAATCATGAGAAAGTAATTTCTCATCATTTCCTATTGGCACAAACACCGTTTAAAATCAAGTCAATGGGAAATAACTTTCTCATTATTTCCTTTCCTATCATTTCCAAATATACAAACACCCTCTAAGAAATGAATTCTCATTCATTCATTTCTATCTAATTCCACAAGTACAAAGTCCCAAACAAGCATGAACAATGTCATCATTCATATCATATGCTACTCCAACTGCACAGCATCGAAAAATGTCATCTCTACATCTAAAATTGGCATAAAATTCACTGATCACACTAGGATAGACTTTAATTCTGGTAACAGTCGCTAAGAGACCAACTTTTGCTTTTCAAACAATTCTTTTATGTGATCCATGCCATTGAAATCAACTCATTCACTATACAAAATCTCCTTATTTATAGACTTAGAATGTAAATTTCTTGTTGGAGTATCTCTAAATTTTGAAACTTGGGAAGATGAACTCCCTATTCCAATCATCTAAAGCATACCTTCCTTGACTTGCTTTCTTTTCCCTTTTCCTCAAGTTATTTTCACTGATTCACAAATCAAGCTTCAGAAACCAGAACCTCATCCACTGTACTGCAGCAACCTGCTAAGACTGCCATAGATACGGCAAGAAATCCACAAAAGCTCCTTTGATATGTACAAAAATTAGTGTTCAAGAGGTTTTGGAGTGAATGATGGCAATCGCAAGGTGCATAAGAACTTATTACAAATGTTCGTTTGAAAAAGTTATGAAGACCAACTTTTTCAAATACATCAAACTATTTCAATAAGTTATTTTTGTATAGCATTACTACAAAACTTCAAACCACATAGCACTTCAAATCATACTCTTTTTCCTTTTTATTAACTCCACTAATCATGTAGAATAACTATAATTTCAAGATAGACAAAAAAAAAATCAAGATAGACGACAAGCAAATTAGATGAGAAAATTTCAGGCAGAAAAAATAATAATAATTGGGTTTATCATTGATTTTCCTGATTCAAAGCAAGAATGCATTTTACAGTAGATGACTAATAAAAGAATATGGACTAATCTGAAATATTTACTGAAATGATGTATTTGCTTGCCTGTGAAAAACATAAAAGGAACAGGCAATCAACTCGCAGTGGCCTGAATTTGAACTTTTGTTCCTCAAGAAACAATGGAACTGAAGAAACATCCACAATACCCTTAAAATTAAAAGGACCATCTCCAACAGTCTGAGGCATGCTCCTGTATGATGACAACCCAGGACCTTCAGGTGACATTTCCTGGCCAACAATGGCACCTTTTTTCAGCATTTCCAATATCGTAGGTTGTCTTAGCTTTTCATTAACATCCAAATTCTTTGATGGCATCATTTTCTTTTTAGATCGTCTCTTCCTACAGAGATTTTCTTTGGGAGGTTCTTCTGTTCCATGCCTTTTTCTAACAGTGTGAAAGTTACACAGATAAGGAGATCCACAAGATTCAACATAATTATGGAGCTCAGGTAGAGTGATCGGGTACAGCTTGAGAGCCCAGTTTAACAAGCCTTCCACTAAACTACATAAAATGGATTCGCAAGTTAGAATGTAATGGTAAAACCAGAAAGCTAAATATAAATAAGAACAATGGAAGTAGATTATTTCAATAGCAAACATAAGTCCTATATATATAAAAACTACATGGAGAACACAAATACAACATAAGCAAAAGACTAAATCGACGACAAACATATAATATTAAAACATTATTTACTCTAACACTCTTCCTCAAGCTAAAACAGCAAGCTGACAACAGACTTAATAATAATACAACAAACATAAACATGGTAGAAAACAGTGGTACACTAACCATCGGATAACACAATCAAAGAAACAATAATCCAAGCCATAATCTCATTAAGATCAGCCACATGAATCCTTTTCATCCAAGTATTTCCGTATATAGTCAAATCACTAATTAAATTACACAAATTTAAATCTCTTCTTACACTTTCTAGATAAATAATTTTAAGCTTACCTCTACTACTTTTGATTTCTTCAACACTGACTAATTTTCCTTTGCTAATTGGTACACTCTTTAGCTTACTAAAGATATGACTAAACCTCTTAAGTTGATCCTCTCATCTTATCTTCAATAGGTCCAACCCCTCAACTATTTTTAATAAAATTGTTTTTCAACTCATCACTTACAATATTACCACAAATTCATATAAGCATATGCATCTCATTAATACTAACATTTTGCATATAACCATGTTTTACAACACAACATTTGTAATCATATATTTTTCCTTTTAATTTTAAGGAAATTTTCCTATCACATAACACTTTAGAAACATTTCTGCACTTCAACCATTCTACTTTAATCCTACAAATAGCATCTTCTATAATTTCACCATTACTAAAGCATACATACCAACTATTTAAAACTCTTACTTTTATGAATCTTATGGCTATCTAAGTATATGCATTCACTACTATTCCTATTTTCATTAAACCAACATTCCATATATTTAATTTTTAACTTAATCTAAATCCTTCAAACATTAAAGTCTCTTTATAATTCTAATTTAAAACTAATTTCTTACTTTCATTAACTAAAACTATGACAACAACAAATATCATACACAAGGTTATTTCTCCTTGACTTTCCTTGATTATTTCATCCACAACCAAGATGAATAGATATAGACCTGACCCTTCGTGTAAACCTGTCTATTTGAAATTTCCAAATTTCTCTTTCAATAGTTTTAAGACTAGCAACCCTTTCATACATGTCCTTTTTAGCATACATCAAAAGATGAGCAACTCTTTATCTGTCCAAAGCCCACTATAAAAAGTTTCTATGTACTTTACCATAAGGCTTTTTCTAAATCAATGAAAACCATATTAAGGTTCCATTTCCCATCTCTAAATTTTTCTACTAGTTGATTAAGTAAATGAATAGCTTCCATTGTTAATCTACCGAGCACAAGCTCAATAATTTTCTATGATTTTAGTTACATACCATAGTTTTTGCACAAGTAGTTTTCCCATAATTTAATAGTATGAATTACTAACTTAATACTACAAAAAGTATTACAATTTTGTAAGTCACCTCTATCCTTAAACATAAGTATTAAGGAACTCCTTTTACATTCATCAAGCATATTCTTTTCCTTTAAAATCATATTAAAAAGCTTAACTAACAACTAATTCTTACTTCACCCATACACTTCCACATCTCAAAAAGAATATCATCTAAACTAGTAGTTTTCTTGCATTTCATTTTCTTTATAGCTTCTTTTACTACCGACTACTAATTTTTCTAAAATAATTATAGTTTATATCTATTGGATAGTTGTGTCCATTTAAGTTAGGATCCATGTACCCATTTAGCTTATGTATATATACTATACATGTATTATGTTTTCATTTTCAAGGGAAAAACATTTCTTTCCACTTGGTATCAAGAGCAGAAGTTAGCCCTAACCCTAATCTTCCTCCCTCATTGCCGATGACTTCTCCAATTCCAATTGGCAGCAATGACTCCTATCCACTTTTTTTTCCATCACCTACTTGCAACGGACAACTCGTTGGTGACACTCAATGAAGAACAATCCCTTTAGTTCTAGTTTGTTAGGGATAATGTTCTCTACTATTATCCTACTATTTTGATGATACGATGATTGTTTATTTCATACAAAACTTATTTTTATACTCAAGTATTTTAAGTGCACATAGGTTTGCAGTTCTCGTTGTCAAAACAAATGACTTAATGTTCTGACAATAAATGTCCATTGTCGAATCGGATGTGACAACGAAGCTACATTGAATGTAATGTTTACACAATGGAATAAGTTCGTTGTATGTACCAAATCTTATGCAGTTCTATCGGATTATTTGCTTATTCTTTCCACGTGATGTATACTGTATTATTTTATATTTATCTGTAAAAAATAACTTAATACTTGATCTTTTGGAAGAATGTATTTTTGCAAAAAACAAAATCAAAGATCGTGGTTTAGATCATGGCACGTAGTCAAGCAGACTGGTTCTTAAAATTGAAGATCACGTCTTACATTGTGACCCACGATTCACCACTTGATTGGAAGATGAACAATTCTATAGGGATGAAGATAAACGACTCTACAGGGATGAACTGTGTTGTTAATCTATAAATAACCCTGTATTCATAAAGCACAAAAGAATAAGCAGCAGTGCTGATTGAAGATCTAGAGATTTCCTACTGCAGTTTTCAAGATCTGAAGAAATCTCCACCTCTTGTACTTCTCATTTTAGGGAAAAACTTGTTTTTATTTGACGCGCTGATTGTGTAAGTTTTTATCTCGATTCTTATTGATTTGTGAGACACCTGACTACGAGGGCAGTTCGTAGTAAACAGAACAAGGAAGAAGCTACACATTGTCTTTCAAATTGCTCTAGGCTTAGTTCATTGTAAAAGGGGTTTCTCAACGAAGAGTTCGTTGAGATAACGGAATTTCAACGAAGGATCCGTTGAAATTCAGAATACTCAACAGTATACAGTGGGCTGTTGATTGAGATTTAGCTACATGTTAAACCACAGTACACTGGGATCTGTACAGCTATCAATGGGTTGTATTAGATAGATTTAATCTGCGAGATTAAAGACTTAGACACTAGGTTGGAAGTGAACCAAAAACTCTCAGGGTTAGTGAATTCTTGAGTGAACCTCAAGGATTGAAGCCAGGTTGGGGAACCACTATAAAATTTCTATGTTATGGTTTGTTTAGTTTTTAATTCCACATTTTCTTTAAACAAATCAAACAACTTGATTCACCCCCCTCTCAAGTAGCCATCAATCCTACATAGTCACCTACTCCCACCAAACCCTTCGCTACTCCTCTTTTCCATCACCTAGATGCAACAGACGACTCTTTAGCAACAGTCGATGGTGGATGGTGCTCGACTGTGGACGGCCTGCTCCTAACAAGCCCCTCTACCACTCTTTTTTTTCCGTTGCCTGCTACCAATGCCCCTATATGCTGTTGCACTTCTCCTCTTCAATCTTCTCGCTAGGTCCTCCCTTCCCTCTACCATGGACCAATCATCAACTTCTTAGGTGAGGAAGTTCACTATCATCAATGTCAAGTTGAACGAGACCAACTACTACACTAGTCGAACACCTTTGAAACATTCATCGTCTCACAAATGCATGAACACCACCTTGCTAATGACCCCCTTGATTCAGAAGGTCACCAAGTATGCTTCCTAGCATGCAACTAATTTTGCAATCATTTCCTAAATTATCAATAGTGCGGAGGATAACATTGCCTGTAGCATTGCCCATCTTCGTCTGGCTCGTCATGAATGCAAAACCCTCCATGAACCTATGGCTCCAATCAAAGTATTGCACAAGTTTATGAGATATACAAGCATCTTTCTCCAATTAGCAAGGAGGCACTACTATTCCCACCTACTACAGCAACTTTGTGCTCTCCTCTTGATATCTTTCAACCTAGCACATCGAATATTACTACCCAGAAATGGTACCGAGAGGAGCTCGATTGTGCCCTTTTCTCGTTGGGTTCTAACTGGAACCAACAACGCAAATTTGTGGCCAAAAGTTTGGCCTCCGACACCACCCCCTCTCTCCCAACAATGTTCAATAGGGTGCTTCATTTAATGGCATCACCCTCTACTGCAGACGCTTTTGCCCTTGCCACGATTTGTGTGATCCAGGATCCCCATTCATCGTCTGCTACTAAGGGTGGTCGTGGTAAGGGTGGTGGCTAACCCTGCACCCTATGTGTTCACTGTGGTCAAAAGAACAACACGTCAAATCACTGCTAACAAAAGTTTGGCCACCCTCTTATTGCTCCATTTGTCGTCCTTGCTTCAACTGCTACTTTTTTTGTTTTGTCATCTGATGTCGCTTCAATGTCTTCTACTTCAATGGTTCAAGTTACTTAAACTGACTTTGATGAGTTGATACTTCTGCATACCCATCAAAACAGTGAGGCTTCTGTTGCACATGCTCTCTTTACTGGTATGCCTTGCCTTTCTACATCCCCTTAAAATGATTCTTGGATTATTGACTTTAAGGCTTCGCAACATATTTTAGGTAATCATTCCTTATTTGACTATATTGTTAATTGTCCTAATATCTACATGGTTGCCTTAGCTGATGGTCGTAGTTGCTCGATCTCTAGGGAGGGCACTACTATTAACCATGATATTTCTCTTGATAAAGTTTTATACATCCTCAATTTTCCTGTTAATTTATTATCCGTCAATACAATAACTAAACAATTATACTGTTATGTTATCTTTTACATTTTCTTTGTACTTTCAGGATCTACAGACAAGCAAGAGAATTGGTTTGAACCTTGAGCAAGGTTGAGGTGTCTACATTTGGGTCAAGATGATATTACTTAGGAGCTTGCTACCTCTACCACTTTTGGTGGTGATTCCTGCTTACTTTGACATCAACATCTTAGACACCCCTCCTTCCGTAAGCTTCACGAGGCCTTACCGTCTATGTTTGTCAATCTTTTTACTTGTGACTCTTATATTTTAGATAAACAATTGTCATCCTCTTCTAGTTCTTTTGATCTTGTTCATTGTGACATTTGAGGCCCCTCTTAAGTCACGTCTATCAATGGCTATTGTTATTATATTGTATTTGTTGATGATTTTTCTCTTATTTCTTGAGTATTCTTGTTAAAGATTGTCAACATAATTTTGATGTAATCCATACTTATCTTAATGAAATTCAAACTTAATTTGCATCTACTCCTAAAGTTTTTCGCACTGATAATGCTCTTGAATTTGTTCAATTTACGATTACTGATCTTTGTTTTGAGCATGGCATCATTCATCAGACTACTTGTGTCCATACTTCACAACAGAATAAGGTTGCCAAGCACAAACATCATCACATCCTATATATTGCTCATACCTTGTTGGTTGAGATGTATGTGCCCAAGTATTTTTGGTCTAATACTGTTGTTATCGTTACCTTATTAATCGTATGTTGTCTTCACGCCTTGGTGGTGTAGTTCCCATCTAGCATCTCTCTCCTCATCAGGAGTTCTTTCCTTTCCCACCAACAGTTTTCAAGTGTATGGATTTCATTAAAGACATATCGATTGGGTTGGAAAAGTTCTCCTCGGTCCTTTCATTGTGTCTTTTTGGGTTATCCTCACACTTAAAAGGGCTATCAATGTTATCATCCTCCCTTTCACTAACATTTTGTCCACTAATGTTTTTTTGAGGATACCCCATTCTTCTTAAGTTCCTGTGCTCAACCTACCTACTCAAAGGCCATGCCACTCCCTCCTGTGGTCTCACCTCATTGTCTTATTGATATACCTCAAGTGCCACGTTCACTTTCAACACCTTCTATAGCACCTTTGTAGGTTTATCAACGTCGTCATTATTACGTAACGTCGTCTAACCCCGCCTCGACCTCTCCTTGCATTGCTTTGGATTCAACCTCCCTTGATCTCCTCATTGCCTTAAGCAAAGGTACCCATGCCTTTACCCAACATTCTCTTTCTTCCTCAGTTTCTTATACCACACTTCCCTCGACCTACAGATGGTTTGCCCTTGCCCTTTCTTTTGAATCAATTCCTAAGAATTATTGTAAGACATTTATCCTTCCATATTTGAAGCATGCTATAGATATTGAAATAAAAGCACTTATGTTACAAACGTTGTGTTGCCTCCAACCTATGGTAGACTTGAAGGAATAACACTAGGAAAAAGTAAAAGCAATGGTGGAAGTACATAGATGGATATTGATATTAGGATTTAAAGCAACAAGGATGACTACTTTCGAGAGGTAGCCTCTCTCCATACAAGTTCACAACATCAAGACACCCTCCCTCTTCACATGTCTAGACCCTTAAATATTACAAAACATAACATAAAACATAACATATTTCAAATAATAACTGGACCCTCCAAATCGGATCTAGTAAGCCAACCCATGATGCTACATGACTCCCGGTGGGGGTGGAGACCTTGTCCTCGAGGTCTGGGAATTTGGCTCTAAGTGGACGGTAATCCTCCCAAGTAGCAAACAGTAAGTCTTCACCAACCCATTGTACTAAAACTTATGTACTAGCTCCCTAACGCTTTGGTACGAGATGACGATTGAGAATATGGAGGGGCTTGCAAGTAGCTGTAGGCAAGAGAATGGGAGTGTTCTATGGAATTCTTTCTTGAAGAGAGCCTAGCTTACGACGAAGTCGGCTGATGTAAAAACCGAATGAATTTTGGATCTGTCTAGCAACTTGAGCTTGTAGGCAAGTTTGCTGATTTTGACTATAATTTGGAACAACCCATGATAGCAAGGTTGGAGTTTGGAATTACCTCTAGCAGCAATTAAAAGTTGGTGATAGGGTTGTAGTTTGAGAAATACCCAATTGCTGACTTGGAATTCATCCTCCATGTGGTGTCTATCAACAAAGATCTTCATACGGTTGCGGGTTTTCTCAATATTGTGCTTCAAGTTTTTAAGAAGAGCCTTCCAAGAATGCAACTCAATATCCAACACAGCTATTTTAATGGTACCTGAAATGTAGGTTGCCAAAAGAGGACAACCATAAGCAGCTTGGAAAG
Source organism: Amphibolis antarctica (assembly GCA_024699675.1). Lineage (NCBI taxonomy): Eukaryota > Viridiplantae > Streptophyta > Magnoliopsida > Alismatales > Cymodoceaceae > Amphibolis > Amphibolis antarctica. The sequence continues at coordinate 46,468 of JAMKPZ010002717.1, forward strand.
GAGAGATGC